>VCRD01000322.1:78697-97313 GCA_006783055.1 Trinorchestia longiramus
GTACGTCTACTGGTGAGACTGAAACTATTATAGCTGGTACGATGTTTTCTAAGTATTAGTTTTCAGATGATACAACCTACTAAATCCCCTTGTTTTCATGCGAACTGTTCCTGATTCATCAAAAATTCCGTGAAGCCATTCGTAAAAAATATAGAAAACTTTATTACAAATGCATATCGAAATTAATACGAAGATGCAAAGAATCTGACTTGATACTGTCACTGCATAGCTATACTTTTCATAGTTCATACATTAGTCTCATGAAGCGTATTAAAGGACTCAATTATTTGCAACTGTCTTGTACAGTAAACTAAGAGGACTATCCCGATAATATGGATATGACACCTATGACTCATATCGTCGGTTGCCATTGTACAATATATTGTGAGGTACAGAATGTGTGGATGTGGAGAAACGGAAAGTTGGAGACTTCCCTTGAACCCTCCCCTTGAACCCTCCCCCACAGAGGAGGTATTGAAAAATGTTTACTGCAAACTACGCTGGAAAATAAAATTTTAAATTACTTACTGCTTCAAAATTTAACCGGAATATTTATTCTTCCTTACTTCATTGAAACTCGCAAACATTTATTGCTATAAATCTGAGGTGTTTACCTACCATTTATTATTACTACATACTTGCTTTACGAGTGATTATAGTCCAAACGCTACTAGCAAATTCATCCCTCCCACTGATCAAGATCCAACATTATTGTCGTCCGATTTTATTCACTTCTCTAGAATTTTAGCGCTTGTGCTTGAGAACGGAAGCTGAACAATTGTTTCCAGTAGTTACGTATGTTATTATCGGTTTGATTAGCTTTCGATGCTTTGCCTTGCAGACTTCAAGTGTTAGTTTTAATATAAAATAATAAATAATTGAACAGAAATCAGGTATCAGAATTTTAGTAGAGGAAGTGGACGTGAGGTTGCTTTAATTTTTGCACAATTTCATCTAAATTTTATACGTGTGACAGTGTGTAGTACTCAAAGCAAACCGAAAACAGAGATATATTCGAATTTGAGGATAGTTGTGATTATAATCGATGTTTTAATTACACTTTCTGTACGTCATATCACATTGAAAGTAGCGAGAATGAAATTGTGTAACGTGTATTTCCCAGTCAGTTTTTTAAAAATAAAGCGACTCTTTATATCTTGCAACCACTGTTTGGATATACTGATGTAGATGACCACAAAAATATAAAGTATATGTACAACTCTGTAAGTCTTTCAGAAAAATGAGGAAATTTGGTAACGAACTTTTAAGAAAAAGTTGAGGGCAAATTTGAACGGAACTGTGATGACTGTTTAACGTTCACTCCAGAAAAATTGGTATTCAAAGATATTTCAACCAAGCTTTTAATTTTGTGACAACCTTCACTAGTAAACTTAATATAACGTTACAGTACGCAACCTTGCGCTTGTGAAGAAAAGCGTGTTGTGTTAGATTAATTAGGAGGTATTTTGTTGGTGGAAAAGTTACAGATAGATAACGTCATAATTACTTTTTGTTCTATATTTTAAGAATGAATTATGATCAAAATGGAAAAAATTATTACCCAATGAATATGTTTCACTTTGATGCATGCAAAATTGACAAATTGGGCTCGTTATTCTTTTCGAACTGTGAGTCACCAACTGTTGGGGACATTTTTGTGTGAACTTTAGAGCTACAAAATAGTTTGAATTTTTTCAATCTGTAATCAAAGCTACCTTCTACGCAGAAAAAAAATAGCTGCAACATGCAACATTTGCTTGATTAACTAGTCTCGATTACTGAATATTTAGTTCACTTGTGCAGAGTTCACCACAACGAAACTTTCACAAGGACGAGTTTTACTTAGCCCTTTCTTATGGTATTCACTTGAAGGGATTACGGTAGGTTCAATGCATTTGACATCAGTTTGTTAACCCTAATGTAGAATAGAATAGAATAGAATGAGGCTATAGGAACGAACCTTCTGGCCCATTCTTGGGTCGAATAATTACTTCGATAATTATTCGGTTACCCAAGTCCCATGCCGTAATTCTAGCCGCGTCAACCATGTTGGCAGCGGGATGTAATGTAACTAAAGAATCGGGTTCAGATTCAACTCGTCAACCCTAATGAAACTTAGGGGTGGTATTTAACTCGTGAACCTGACTGAATCTATAGGTTTGGGTTCAAGGCGTCAATAAGAATAGATCTGACGGGTGGGATCCAAGCCCCACGCCGGATTGGAATCAGAGAGTCTGGCTTGAGTTGTAAACTAGGATGGAACTAGAGGATGGGGTCCAAGTCGTACACGGGGATGGAACTAGTGGATGGGGTCCAAGTCGTACACCAGGATGGAACTAGTGGATGGGGTCCAAGTCGTACACCAGGATGGAACTAGTGGATGGGGTCCAAGTCGTACACCAGGATGGATCTAGAGGATGAGGTTCAAGTCGTACACCAGGATGGAACTAGTGCATGGGGTTCAAGTCGTACACCAGGATGGAACTAGTGGATGGGGTCCAAGTCGTACACGGGGATGGAACTAGTGGATGGGGTCCAAGTCGTACACGGGGATGGTACTACAGAGTTGGATTTAACACGTCGCTGTACTGCTGATAGTTTTGCTCTAGAGCTTTCGAGACGTCGTATGCGCGTTGGTACGATCTGATGGGAAAAATAAAGGTCATTATTATTACTAAACATAAGTAAAATGCTCTCAGAACTGCAATTTAAATCGCACACTTTGCATAGGTAAATTATTTTTACAGTTGAAAAGAAAAGAACAATAATGTTCAATTTGGACATTCAATTCTTCTCAATTCAATAATATAGACCATACATTTCCACGCCTGATTTTTTGTTCAACTTAGCGCATAGTGCGATTCCAAAAGAACAGTGACTTAAGTCTCAATATTTCTTAATATCCAGTACGCCGTAATCAGTCATCTTCGTATTCGGTACAATGCTAAGCCTGATGAACATTGGGGGAAACGGGCGAGCTTCTTAGTGAGGTCAACTGTTTCAATTGGACAAAGTTGCGTGGCTTTGAGGATAAAGCTTCAGACCACAGACATTCACGCAATAAACGAGCACAAACACATGGAAAAGTGAGTGCAGTGAGCCCGGTCGTCGGAACACGGGCTTGCTGCCGTACCTCACAATTAATGCAGGCGTATCGGGCTATGCCTCTCAATAAACGGCTTTCACGCAGAGAGCTCCTCGTATCTGGGGCGGAGACTCGAGTCACGACTCTCATGACAACAGCAGTTACTCATTAGATTTCTTCAGCAAACCATTACAGGGCAACTCGAAAGGGGATCTTTTTGAAGGACCCTCCTCTAGCTTTGCGAATGTAAGAGGTAACCTGTGATGAGGTAAATTATGATCCTGAAGTTCCGGAGCGATTTTGAGTTTTTCCGTGATTGTGTGTGCTGGTAACTTTACGTTTATTTGAATGTTGGGTTGAGCTTTCCTGAAGTAGGGATCTGTTTGAAGTTTTAGTTTGGGCTCTTTAGAAATCATGAAGTCAGAACAGTGTCGTTTCGAATCAAAGAAGCATGATTGTAATTTCATCAATCATATGTGCCTTATATGACATACCAGCTCCACTGCAATGCGTAACATTCTTTCAGTAATTTAGATCACTTGGTCAATGCTAGAATACCTCGACTTAGAAATCGATTAAAAAACAAGAATAGCCAGCACCTTATCAGCAGGCGGCTTCTCAAGTAGTTTTGTCACACCGATTATTGTGCTGTAGAAGAGGAGGCTGGAGTGAAATTATCACTCTCACACCAATTCCTTAACGACATCCTATTTATGAACGAGATCGTAATTACTCTCAGTTTATCATCATTCCTCATGTAAGTGATTTGTTCTAGAAAATTGGCTGACAAAGTGATGTGTATCTGCCATGATTATCCAAGAAAGTGTCCTGTTAACTAATCATGAGGTGTTTGTCGGTAGCGATGTTCAGTGTCCGTATTATCCTGCTCGAGAATGTCAACAACCTCATGTTGATAGAGCTCCTTATTGTCACTCGCATCCATCCGGGCCATAATATTGAGGCTCTGCTCTTCGTTTCGGAGAAGGTAAATTTGTTCTAATTTCTGCGTGATGATGATGCTGCATGCTTGGCAGCAATGCTCCGAGGATTTGAGTTACTTTGCGTTCATAATCAATATAGCAAAGATGGCTAACACACAGAGGGTCAGTTTCAGTTGTTCAAAAGTTTGTCTTTTTCAAGCCACGTTCTTCAGTGTGAATTTCATATGAATTGTATTTAAATTAACCAGGAAGAATGTTCATTGTATATTGTAAATATATCACTAACACATTTTCATTGATTACGAAACTGAAACGTCAAGACTTATTAAGTTATTCAGGCACATATGTTAACACCTTTCAAATATTTTGGTAACAGACGTCGTTCGTACAGAAGCAAATGTTTAGTCTGATCCTCCATCATATAAATATGCAATAACATCATTGTTTGCTTTAACTTTTTGAAGCTTTGAAAAGAAATATTTTTAAATATTACTTGGATTTCACTTGATGTAGTAAATAACAGATGGAAAAGTACCAGAAGAGTGCGTCTATGTGAGTAAAAATACGATCAATAAATACTGTGAAAGAAACCTGGAGCTCATTGCGAGGTGCTTTGGTTGGACGAAGGGGCTACAAAATGACCTACATGGCTCAATGGGTAAAATTAAATACTTTCAAAGTTGAAAATAACAGTAAAATTTTTAACTCACCCTTAAATTTGCGAATAGGGTTGTTAAGTATGAAGAATTTAAAAACAGCTTCTCGTGAAATAATTTTTCTCATTAAATAAAAACTGAATAGTTTCAGTAGTATACCCACACGCATCATAACCGCAATATTATAATGTGATGCATTTATGAAATCGTCGTACGAAGAATTACTGTTTCTAGAACAACTGTCTGCTACAAAATAATAGCAGCAAGAAAAAACTTAAACGACGTATTTGGAACAGTTAGAATTCCAATTCCTCATCTGTGTTATACAGCCTGGGACTAAAATGTTAAATGCTGGCTTTCTCATGGTACGCTATACTAACACAATTGAAATGGCATGTTTCATATCACTTACGAGTAGCTGTCAGCGACAGCAGGGGTGCCTCCATAAGAGTAGGTGGTAGGGCCTGCTGCAGGTGTGGCGCTGATGCCGTCCAGGATGGCCAAGAGGATGCCTAGAAGAGCAAGGGCACAGACGATGGCCAGCGCTATGGCGCCAAAACAAATTAAAAACTCTGATATTCCTATTGTGTCTGTATTGCCCCCATCAATGATGATGAATCTGCCTTCTGCTTCTTCACTCTCGGGCAGTGTGGGCACGTCTGAGGCTTCTGATGGACTGCGCACGAGTCTCCATGTCTTGATGCTTGGTTCTGTGTGTGAATTGTTGAGTTGCCTGCCTAAAGACGTGGGCTCTTCATGCTGGAGATCCAATTTGGCAGCTGCAGTGGTTGTGGCTGGTCTTGTGTCTGCTCTTGTCAAGCAGATTTGGCTCGTGATGAACAATAGCAGAAGGGCCCTTGGCCAAACTTGATGGTCTGCAAAGAGTAAGTGCACATGCGGTTACAATGAGAACACAAAAATAATGTGTAAGTTTACATCAGAAGGCATATTTAAATTTGAAGTCATAGAATTCAAAATCTTCGAAAAAATTTGCCACACTGCCAGGAGAAAGGCTGTAGCCAATAAAATTTATCTTCTAGTTCATGGTTCATAACATTAAACACTACACTATCAGGTAAATTTTAGATTAACAATAACCATGCACGTTATCTAGACGTTTGAAAGTTTAATTTTACTGTCTTGTTCAATTTCTGAAATCTAGTCAAATACAGCCTCGCTCCTGGTAGACGTCAGAGAGCAGACCCTTGAATTAAAGGAAGCGAAAATAACCACTCATGAACTTCCAGTCATTGATGTTTCAAGTTTTGCTTACAAAACATCAGCATTTTTATTCCACAAGACGTTACAGTGGCATTTGACCATAGAAAGTTCTTAGAAGAAGAAGAACGAAACATTTACAGTAATTACAAAGTTGTAGGTAACTTCAAGGACATCATTTAAAATCGTATAATAAAATATGTTAATACGTTATACTTAAATTTCAGACCCTAAGCGTGCTTTAAATTTATCGATAGATATATGTATGGGTAGACATTTTGTATGATAGGAGAGTAATTACATGATAGTGAGTTTTTCAAATATATACCTTACGAAAAAATCCTGCAAATAATTTAACTTTCTCACAGTTCAAGGAACAAGTTCGTATCAAATCCCTCAAATCGAGAATTATGTCATGAAAATTTACTTTATTAATACGTGCATAAGAAATGCAAGCTGAGACTTGTTTTGAACGATTTTTTGAAGTGCAATCTATTTTACTTGTTCATAGATCGGGAGATGTGGTATTGTGAGCCTCCATACTGATAAAATAGGAACTGCTGTTCATTTAGTCTAAGAGTAGCAAAGAGGCTTAACTTTACGTTGACTTCAAGTCGAGTGTTAATGATGGCCTTTTTGGGCAAATACACCGGGAAGCCCAAGCTCTAAATTAAACTCTAGAGTTGTGTTGTGATCTTAGGAAGTCGTAGGGCAGAATTATTCTGCTACACAGAAAAGTTCTAAAACCGAGACTATCGTGCGTCATCGCACTTTCTTCTGAAGCTCTCACGCTGCGTGTCACTCATCTGCTTTCACTGAGCGCTCTTCTCGTCACGTGAATGTATAAGAGCAGAACTAAGACTCATGCGATCGTAAGAAGGCGTTTAAGCATATACGTGCAATGTATGCCAGCTTCTTACAAGATCTCAAGTCATGGTGTCGGTCACTTGTGGCTTCAATTTCTCCAGTAATGCATCTTGTTTGTCCCCTATTCGTCGCACTAAAGTGCTCATTTTTTCATGGAATAATTGAATGAATTGTTTCATTTTTTTAGTGAGAATAAAATGAGTACCTAGTCATATAGAATTATTTCTAGACTTTATGAATTTCTTCAATTTATTTCATGAGCACAATACCGCATAGTAAATCTGTGTAAAAATATGAAATGGAAACATTTTTATTTCTACGGTACTTATATTAGACTGTACAATAAGCAGAAGAAATAATTTTGGTATTTTCGAGTTCAATAAAATCTAAACAAGGCTCTTTATCAACTGTAGAAGAATATCGCCTAGGGTTTCATTCTTTTAGAAGCTGGATAAATCTGATAGAATAACATGAATAAGTATTTTAAGATTGAAAAGAAAGATTTACTTTCAACTGGACTAGTTTTTAATGAACCCATCATCACTAGATCTAGGGAAAGAGTTTATGTGAAATATCATTCATTTGAAACTTTCACTGATGGAATTCAATTAAAGTAATTTCCTTAAAATCACTACTCATTGTCCCTCAACAGATATTTTGTTCAAAATTTTATGGACAATGTTATGTATTCTATTTGAGACTTTTAAAATTGCTGCCAAAATATGTTGATAAGATGAGAAAGCGTAGTGTCTGGGTTGTTGAGTGATTGTTACCTCTTGAAATAAATTTAGTCTGAAATTTAGATCTTTTAATTTGCCAGCACGTTTTGGTTCTAGAAATATAACGATCAGTGACAGCGAATTTCATGCGAATTTTCACCAGATTGAATTTATTTTCAAATAAAAAAGTGACTGTGGTACGATAGAAGTGCAGCTAAAAAAGCACAACAGACTAGTTACATTCTGTCGTATGAAAAACGTTTAGAACGTTCTTGCGTAGATATAATATCAGCAATATTTTGTTGTAAGAGGATTAGTTTAATACAGAAACACAATTTTTTTCATCAATTCTCGATACTCACTCCACAGTCCAATATAATTTGAGCTTAGAATAGAATAGAATGGAACACGGCATCAGGAATGAGCCGTTTGGTGTTGTCTTAGGCGGCCACCTCGGTCCCAGGCAGTCTAAAGTTAAAGCATCAATCACTTACAGGCACCTAAATCCCGCACATGCATTTCAGTCATGTACATGCACCTCAATCATACATGGGCCTAGAAGTACAAAAGGATGGAAGAGGTTACTCTTCCTTCCCCATCTTTCTTTAGATGTAAGATCTAACGTAAAATATTTCATAATATCTAAAATTTTGCCTTCATTTAAGTAAGATGATCTTGAATTTCACATACACTACCACAGCATGTACTGTAAAATTTGAAACTGCTGGTACTTCTTCCGTCTTAAGTAATAATTATCGTCCTCCCTCTGTGGTATATGACGAGTTTTAGCCTCGACGGTTTGTTTCATTAGCCTCAAATTAAAAGCGTAGATGATTTCTCAAATGGATGTGGTGATCCTGTATTGAAGATGATTAGTTGAGCCAACAAGAGCAACACAAATAAGTAATTCTTCAAGTCCATATTTTTTTCTGCCAACACGTAATAAAAAATTCCCACAAATTTAGGTACTAATTTCTTACTATTATGATTGCTTCTTTTTATTCAATACTCGGAATTTAAAAAATATTGTTGTAATTATGTTGGCTGCTCACACGTTCTTGTAAAAAATTAGAATACAGAAATGTGAAACTCTTGAGTTACTTTAGGATTTGAAGGCCTCGTATAATGATTGATTTTATCTGACTTGACTGATGAGTGAAGTCTTGAGTAGCACTTCTTTCAAAATTAAAGTGTGTGGCAGGATTCTGTTGATAAACTATTTGTTAAATGTTAGCATTTAGAAGAGATCTGTGTAGAACCTTTAACAAACCTAAGAAATGCGACGGCAAAATTCTGTGTGAAAATTATTTGTTACAGACATTGTACTGTAGTTTGTTTTGGTGTAAATCCGTTACCAAAATTGAGCTAAAGAACCGTAAAATTCTGTAATACAACGATGGTATTGAATATAAACAAGGTACTACGCAAGATTTAGTTTGCTTAGGAGATTTACATTAACGATGGAGTCAGAAGTGAGAAATTATCACAAAAGAAACTGTGAGAAATTTTCAAACAATTTACTTGTAACGCCAATTCTTATTCTGTACTTATATGGACGAACTAACAACTGTTCGTGAGCAAACTGCTTGAAATTTATTATTTGTACGTTGTAGCACCACATTTTGCTAGTAAATCTGACCTATAAACGAGATGTTTTGAAGCATACTCTGATATGACAAAACTACCAAAATCTGGCGTTAATAACAATTACACTCTTATAAAACTAATGTATTTCATGGGTATTCGGATTTGAAAAAGTATTTGGGTCCGTATAAAATAACTTCGAAATCTAACATTCAATTCATGTGTACAAGCGTGAAAAACTCAAGACTAGTAGCATACGAAATGATTTGAATATGTTTATTTTTCGTGCTTACTCATCGCTTAAGTTTCTAAAGTTCAAGAGAAAGATCTTATAGAGAGCTAGAACTATAGTTTCACTCTAGACCTTAGGACTGTTCTCATTTTCATCTTGGCGCTTAAGAAAATCTTTCTGAAATTCATTCATCTGTAATTTTAATTGGGAATAATTCTATAGGACCTGTTTACGTAAGATCAATAAAACAAAGCATTCAACTGTCTTACCTTTACTTTTTTTCATGATGCCTTATAAAACCATTCCTTCCGTAGACCTCGGGTGAAAGTTACTACTTCTACAAGTACTCCAGGTGTTAAGGGTCACTTGCACTCCAGCATGTGATTCAAATCAATAGATTTACTGGGACCTAAAAATAAATAAAACAGTTCAGTTTCTACTTAAATATTTCACGTAACATTGGAACTGAGACAACACATTTTACGATACTAGACTGGCAGTAGTACGACGCTGTTACACTTCAGAGGGACAAGTAAAGCGTGAGATGGATGCGTGATGGTTTTTATACGAGGCTGAGCAGGGGACAATTATGTGGGACAACTTCACGCTTTGCCTGCCAGTAGCGACAGGGACTTGTGCTTTCTCGTGTGAGTGCAGGAGTGAGTGCTGGATTTAGGAGTGAGCTGAGAGTGTGGTGGATAGTAGAATAAAGAGAGTCAGGAGACTGAGCTGAGTAAATGCTGGATTTACGAGTGAGTTGAGTGGAGGAGAATGAGGAAGATTGAGAATAGGGAGGGAACATTGAGTGTTTTAGAAGAGAGTAGATTTTTAACGTTCAAGGAATTAATTTCACCCATTATTTATCCGAGCAATTTCATCATTATTATCATTTTTACAATCATAGATTTAAACAATATTTTCAATGAATTTTCCAAACATTCACTGGCAGTCAGAAGCAACGCATGACTAAGGTACTTTGAGGTACTGCTTGCAGCCTGCCATGCATGGCTCCAGCCTTCTCACCAGAGCGTTTACTTGCAGTGCACAACGCATCCAACTCCTGGTGACAATTATTCATCTGTCTGCTTTCGTCAGAACACAATACACCAGTTGCGGTAATTCGCTAGTTTTTATCCAAACACTCGAGACAAGGTTGGACAGGCTCCAACCTCTCACGATGGACTGACATCATGCTATTGTTATTATTGCACATCACAAAATCACAGGATACGGAGCTGCTGGTCACAAAATTATAGTGTATGGAGTATCCTCATTGAAAATCAGAGTTTATGGAGTCACTCATCAGGAAATAAAAAGTTGAGGAGCTAATCGCTAGGAAATTAATAATTATGTAATTGTTCATCAATAAAGATCTGTGGATGTTTAATTGCTCACTGGAAAATCAGTGGGGACAGAGTTGTTCACCTGTAAATTAGAGAAGCTTAAGTTACATGTAAGAAGATCTTCACAAAAGTTCACTGCAGTTCAAGAGACGGACCTCACATCTCAGCCCTTGACTCGCAAGGGGGAGTAGTAGGTCTGGGTGTGACGCAGCAATTACTAACATTGCTGAAATATTAGTAAACGAGCTGCAGAGTCATTCTAAATTAATTTGTGATGATGTCATCAAATTGACAATGAAATGTGAGATTTGCTCGTATATCTTGAAACATTCTTATTAATCCGTGAGAAACGTACAAGACTATGCATGATCTGCGGAAAAGTTCAGATTAGAGTGTTTGAGTGTTCTCCAAATAATCCTTCGAATAGGTTATATTTCTGTAATTTAACAGTGTTGAAGACAAGTAAAATAAATAACAAGAACTGCTGAGAACCCGTGAAATGATACGTTTAGATTTATTGTGCTTCATATAAACTTTTTTAGATGTTTATTGAGGACCGTGTGAGGTGATTTGCTGAGGGCTGCGTGAGACCAGCTGCTCAGTTTAATATAAGAACAAGTCCACAGATCGGTTGTTAGAGAAGCAATTTTAACTGTCAGCGGTCTTTTGCACTGAAAAGAGTGAGTGTTGTGCGAGATAGTGCAATTTACATAGCGCAATGAAATTTCCACTCAGGAATTGAATGAAGAAAGAATTGGAATTTTAATTTTGTTTTGAATTCAATATTAACTATCCTACTCGATACACTTAACCCAGTCAGCGTTTTGTAATTTTGGGTAGCGCTTAACAACGCCAATTGTTTTCCTATTCCCCTCAAACTGAAGTTTCTGCAACCTTAAACATTCAATTTAAAAAACTTCAGTATTACACTGCAAATCTTTCTTCGCTCTTCATTCGTTGTTCATTACTCAAGTTTAGCTGCATTTTAAAAGACTGACATTGAACATGGATTGTAAAATCTTTCATTTAAAATTAACCTTTCCTCAGTTAACGTTAGAAATGCTTTTCCGAAGAAGCGTGATGCGGCTGTTATCACTCCATCGCCGACGTAATGTCTCAATTATCGTCAGGGCAATTACTACAGGAACGAGCTGGACAAGGCGTACATTCCTGAGCGATCCCCTGCATTCCCAGCCGTTACTGCACATGACAGAATCGATTTTGCTCCGGACGTCAGAGTTTAAATGTTGATGCTAGTGCAACGATGTTTTTACGCTAAAAGCAAGAAGTCTCTTAAGTATTTGTATTATAGAAACTACTAGTCATTTTTTAAAATAAATGGATGAATTTTTTCAAAGATCTTATAATAGTTGCTCGTCTGAAGAACGTGCGATGAAAATATTTGTAGTGTAAATACTATCACAATGAAATTATGAGATTTTAGCTGTTGAGCAAGTCAGTGAACAAAATAACAACATTTAATGCGAGGGATTTCAGGTAACTAAAACGACCCTCGTTTTAATTGGTCGACTTAAACCCATCTCTCTGATAGAAGAGGATGATCCTGTTTCCTTACGATACAGAGTCTCTTCTCAGTTGCATGCGAATCATAACTCCCCATTGGAAACAAAGTGTGAACACTGGTGTTGAAAACTTATCTCCTTGTATTTTATTGAGAAACTAGTAGACCCACAAGTGAAAATTCACGTGCTTTTACAGAATTTTTTTCGACTGGTCTGCCAGTGGACGCGGGCATTTCGAAGGTGTCTTCACATTGAAGGACGTGCCCTTGGTATCCACAATACAATGCTCACAATACATGTATACCCTACCGAATTTCCTCCTATCTAAATCTTTATGAACGTGACAGAAACACCAAACAAGCAAGCAACAAACTGCGTATATAATGATAGAGTGGAACAGAAATAGTTTTTTAATCGGTTGTTTGATTCTTGTAAAAGGCTAGACATGGCCCAGTAGACATGATACAGTGATAAGATAGCTGAGAATATTTTCTGTTAAAACTTGCACAGCTGGAACATTTTTCTTCCGCTGATATTCCCTATTTCCTGCATAAAAGGAAACCTATGTTCGAGGTGAAAATAAAAGATAAGTGAAAGGAGTTTAATGATACAAGGTAAACCATGAATTTCATTCAGTTGTAAGCACGATAGTTCGATTCTACTTAAGGCCGGTCAGGCTGTAGCAGAGATACGAGTGCATATTTAATCAAGCCTTCAGAAATAGGATAGGGAGCTGGCATACCGAATGGGAAGCAAGAAAGTGAAGCCCTTATCATGTTGAAGACTCATTCCCTTCTCAAAACCTATATCACGTTTTCGTGACCACGTCTAACCGAGAAAAAATTACTTAATCTGAGTATTATCTTGTGTTGTTGTCCGTTGCTGCATGAAGTCGACTTAATGACGATATAATGCCGCACTGCTGCACCACTGCAAAACTGAGACTGAGCAACTGTCGGAACTGTTTGTAAAAGCGCTCTCCTGAAAACAATTATTTCAACGGCAATCAGAATTTTTTCCAACCGTAGTCAAAAAATTAAGGCTACTCCTGCTGTGCGCCGCCGGGCAGAAGAGGAAATGGAGACATCGGTCATCCATGTTTCTGCAATGGGCAATAATTTGAAAGGCTACCTGTAAACAACAATAAATATTACCCCGACAGCGAGACCGAAGAAAAGCTTGTGAATCTTCGCAGATAAAACGAAGACAGCGAGCGCAAAGTTAAGGAACTGACTGAAGAAAATGACAGACTGCGGAAAAAAGTGCGAGATTTACAATATGAAATGGAGAAATAAGAAGACGAGTCACGAGAAGAACTTAACAGCATTAGAAAGAAGGCATACCAGGCGTTGGATGAGAAGCAAAGGAAAATTTGGGAGCTAGAGAGAGAGCGCGAGTGTTTGCACTCCGAAATTGTCGAGAACTGTCGCAAGTTGGAGCAGAGCGAGCGCTTGAGGGCGAGGATGTGTGCTTTTGTAACAGCGCAATCAAGAAAACTCGAACCTTGCTGTTACTGAGTAACCTTCAAACTTCATCGTCAATTTTGAGCATCTCTTCCAGATTTCATGTGGGAAGCAATATTGTGTGCTCCTAGCAGCCGTGAGTCGTGATATTTTGGAAATTTCCATTAAATTGTTTTTACTGTTTTATTAATGCTTTACTATGGTCTAAAAAATACTGAGCATATAAATATGAAACAATTTTATTTATTATTTCAAAAACTCCTTTACAGATATATTTATTTTCAAGAAAAAAACATTGATCTAGTTTCACTTAGGCCTTTCGAAAAATATCTTCCAAAGGCCTCTTCTGAGGATGCAGCTATAAAGGAGGCTGAAGTGGAGTTTTGTTTCCCAATTTTCGTAAAAAATATCCTTGTTTACTTACATAACAACTGTAAGGAATAGCAGGCCTTCACTCACTGTACAAAAAAGGGAATCATTAATATCGCTGATTTTCAAAACAGTGGCGATCATAAGCGACGATAAAGAGTGGCACTAACGAGGTCGTGGTGTTAACAGTTAAAAAGAGTCAGTCGGGCATGTCTCTTGGAAATGACATCGAGGGGAAATAGGTTCATAAGCTGAAACAAATGACTTGGTTCCAGTATTTCTACAAACACATTTATCTGCGTAGTTTTTCATACGCTTTTCAATATTTTGAAAACAAGGTTCTGTTCGAAAAACGAAATAATCCTGTATTAAAAGTGTGTCACAGATTCTTTCAATTTTCCTTCACAGAAAACACATTTTCTGCATTGCAAATGGTGACCAGAAAGCACAACAGAGGCGTTTTTTAACTTGCAAGACGTCTGTAACTACATATTAGGGGTCCCGGAACATTCTGTCTTGAATTTTGTTAGGAATAATATTTGAAATAAATATGACTAAAAATTTTTTATTGCTCAACAAAATAGTCACCATCATCAGATATAACCTTTGTCCATCTACTTGGCAGCTTTTTAATCCCCCTTTCAAAAAATTAACATGCATGGAAGAAATAATAGAATTAAACTCTGCTTCAACCTTATGAATATTTGTGACTCTTTTTCCGCTGATGAAATGCTCTAAAGAACGAAATAAGTGAAAATCTGATGGCGCAAGGTCCGGCGAGTATAGTGGGTGAGAAAGAATTTCCCAACCTAAGGACTTCATTTTTTCTTGAGTTTGTTTCGCAGAATGGGGTCTAGCGTTATCGTGTTGCAAAATGACTCCTTTCCTGTCCACTAGAGCAGGACATTTTTTACGTAACGATGCATTTAGACATTCGAGTTGCTGACAGTAAAGGTCTGCAGTCACAGTTTTTCCTTGCTCCAATAACTCAAAGAGAACCACACCTTTTTGATTTTCACAAGTGTGGTTAAAGAAAAGAGGGCAGGGCATTCCAGAACCCCTAATAGGTTTGTTAATAATGCACCACGAACGTTGTCTCATAACGTATTAATATTTGACAGCAGGCAGGGACTAAATGTATATATTTTCTGAAGCTAAAAAGAATTTGATTGCTTCGAGAAACTTGATTTGAGCTAAATAAAGTCAAAGTAGAAATTTATTTTGAAAACTGACACAGAGTAGCAAGGCAAAAATAAACAACTCAGTTCGTTGTTTCAGCAATATTCTATTCTGTTTAAAATTTTATTAGAACGCTCATTTCGTGGGTTATCTTCATCATCAGCTCTAAACGATAATTTGTGATAAATAAACAGAAAATTCTTATGGATGAATGACATAATTTCATGTATTTTATTCATAAGAAGAAAGGGAAAAGCTTCACAGTCAGGTACCTACTTTGACTGCACAGTAGCAAAGATTTTTTAAAGTTTTTACTGACTTACATTGTTTCGTAATATTTTGCCTCAACATGAGGAACTATTAAATGAGATTATTTACATAAATACTCCCTTACTAACTCAGTCACTTATGATGCTTTCAGAATACGTGTTACAAAACAACAGAAAGTAGGAAAAGCATTCAATAAAGAGTGATCAATAGTGTGGTTGGCAGCGGTGTGAAGCAACACAGTTGACGTGTCCGTCATGCCGCCGTGAGTGCCAGCTGGGAAGCAGAGTGAAGAGGTCATGTGATGTCTAGCAACGTTGAGGCGTTGCGAGCTGATAAGGGATCTAGCAAGGCAGATCATCTCCCTGACCAGCCCAATATCTGACCAGTTTGCGCAAAATAGACAGACGCTCTAACAGGCGCGGATTAAAATACTCGGAGGGTGTAACAACGTGAGGTGATGTTGAGAGTGGTGAGCGGATGTTGAAGACGGTACGCTGTGCTGGTGAGGAAGATCTACTCATTTATCAGTTAGACAAAGGACTGATTTCTTAGAAGTGTGTAAAGAAAATGCATGGAAATGGGAAATTGACTGAAATATAGGTAGTTGATATAAACACAAAGCTGCAATCAAGGTGCAGTGTGCAAGACTTGCACATTTCTTGACGATCCTGAGTTGTTCTAATGTCATCGAGGCCTGATTTGCTTGATTTCATGAGTATGAGCGGAAATATATACGCAGTGAGAAAAAAAGAATCTCTAGGGTTAAGCAACAAACAATCGTAATTTCTAATTCAATGGATTTAGTAAAATATGGTTGGGGTTAGTTCAAAGTTTCTAACTAAATATTAATGGTTTTCTCTGGGAAGAAGTTCGCCATAGCATTTGCAAAAAAATGTAGAAAGGTAAAGTGCAATTCATTCGTTGATTGGAAATTAATCAGTAGCAAAGGCCATCATATGCAACTATTCCGGTACTGTACTTTAAAATAAAGTATTCCCTGAAAACAATAGACGATTATAAAATTACTTGTACGTGAGCTCGGAAAAGAAGGATTTAAATTTTATTTCTTAAGATTTAAAAATCTATTGCTATTTCTTTATAATATCATGTTATTTTTTAGAATATCATATTGATTTTTTAGAATATAGAATGAATTCCCATAGATTCATATCATAGATACCTGAAATATACAGTAACAAATATTTCTTTCTCATGGTTTTAATATGTGGGAAGGTTTTTCTGAAAATTTATGCTTCAAAGGTGAATGCATTTAGCAGAAGAATGATGTGAATAGCATCAATACTTATCAGTAACGCATGTTTCTTATACTTGTTGCATTTGCTAAATACATCGTGTAAGATCGGGACAAAATAAAGTAACGCATACGAATACAAATAATATGAAAACCATGGCAAAGAGAAACAAAAAGACTGAGCTTTAAAGCCTCTGCTGACAAGTCACTCTATGCATTTCGATGACAGAATGTTTAAGGTGCCAGCATCAGTGTGTCTATAGTCTACAAGTACATTAGAAGTGTACACGTACAAGCGTATGTATTATGAGTTCGTTTGTCTATCGTGGTGCCAGGTAATGATGAGATCGTGAGGGAAAACTTGAAACTCCCGATCAAAATGGTCTTCTCCATAATTGCAAATCCCTAACCTGCGACGAAAAGGCCACTTTGCAGATGAGCACATTATGCACGGAAGATTTTGGTTCAATGAGTGTAGTTGATTCGAGCACGCCCATTAACATAGAGACGAATGCTATTGGTAGGAGCACTATCCATAAACGTGAGTAGCGGGGATTGGCAGCTGCCCAGGTTATTGGCTATTCATGGGTCTGAAGCTGCAAGTCGATCAAATGACTTGGATTACCTCTTTGTTATTCTTTATTTCACTCATGGACACGATAGCAAAACTTATTTCTCAATTGACAAAAAAAGTAAAATAAAAATTAATGCCAGGAAAAAATAAACAAAACAAAGTAACCTTAGTAATAAAACTACTCTTAACAGTGGTCTCAATATGACCACTGTCAGCAATTTCGTAATGGCTTCTACGGTGAGATCACTTGCATGCGTTTCTTTCGGTTTGATTTCAGCAACTATTATATATTCATAAATGGGAACATGTAGATGTAATGCTGACAAAAACCATTTCATCTTCTTGAAAGCTTGACCCTGATGTTTATTGTAGTTTCGTATCTCAGCATGAGTACCTGTTGTCGGCTACGTCGTAGCCTCTGTTCACACTAGGAACGAAGTGTGATCAGCTTCGTTGGAGACAAAGCTGCAACATGTAAGACACACAGCACGTGCTCTATATTGTATTAAAAAATTGCTGTTGAGGAGAATTAACCTGAAATAGTTGTCATAACTTTTTTAATGTCTTTGTTGCTTTAGGGAAAACAGTTCTGCTGGTAGTTTCGTCAACAATAATTCAGATAACATTCATTCATTTAAAACTCTGAACAGCTATCAATTTTAAAATACACGTAGTATTTCTAATTCTTCTCTACTAAACACCTAAACCCTTGTGAAAGAAACGTATTAGGCAATTCAAGATTATTGTGGGTTAACTGCAGAGATTTTTTGGCGTGTGATACCTTCTTGACAGTATCATCCAAGTAATATAAAAAATCATGGAGTGCCGGACATACTACAGACAATCTGCATAGAATGCGATAAAACTGAAGGTGCTATATTTAATTGAATTGGGTCAGCACAAAATCAATACATGATTAAACTAAAATATTATACTTATTTCAATGATTGAAATTCAGCCCGAACTTTCAGACAGATCACTTGTAGGCTACATCTGGAACCGAGGTTTCACAAAAACCTTGCTACATTTTACTGCAGTCATTTCCAAACAAAAAAGCCGGTCAAGATATAAATAACTTTTCTTATTTTCATGGCTTTTCAACCATATTACCGACATAAGTGGAATAAAACAATCATTGAAAGAATCTCCCTAAATTTCCAAGTCGAGCGCGAAAGTGACGTTGATGAGAGTGCTCCGTTTGGTCGCGTGATCAACGCACCTCCGTAAAGCGGGAAAGCTAACGGTGGCAGGCAGGTCTAACTGCTGTGTTTCACTTGCGGTTGCCGGTCTACAACCACCTGATGGCAGGCAGGTCTAACTGCTGTGTTTCACTTGCGGTTG
>VCRD01000322.1:97518-127651 GCA_006783055.1 Trinorchestia longiramus
AGGTCTAACTGCTGTGTTTCACTTGCGGTTTCCGGTCTACAACCACCTGATGGCAGGCACGTCTAACTGCTGTTTCACTTGCGGTCGCTGATCTACTACTATCTGCAGTCGTGCTATTGTGGTATACGGTATATATCCTGATGGCCATCCTGCAACTGCATTCAATGCATTTTGACGTCTGCACCTACTCTACGCATGTTGCAATCTAGATGTACCTGCATTTTTGCTCCTGTCTCAACCAGGCAAATGCTCTCTCTTTTATCTCAAGCAACACGTGTCAATCTCCTGGTTTATCCTTGGTTTATCACATTCATGGTAATTACACTTTTTCTCACTGAGACCAAAGTTTAGGAAAAGAAATATTTTTCAACTGCGGAAATTTATGAGCACTTTCGGGCTGAAAAATAATGCCAATTTTATAATTTCATGCTCATAAGAAGGGAAGATTCTCGGCTGTAGAGATAAATGCTTGTTACTGTGGTTGTACCCCTTTTTTCATGCAATGGTTCAGAGAACGCTTTTGATGAAGAACATCGAAAAAGCTAAAATATTTCCATGAAACCAAACTCTTTTGCTGGTATGTCATAAATTATTCGTAACCACTCATGCTCTAAAACCCAGTTCGCGCGAGTGCGTGTGTGCAATCACTGTTTTCCGAGGCGCTTATTTGCAATCGCTCACAATTACAAGCAAAATTAATTATAAAACCGCAAGTCTTCGTGGGTGTCCTTGCTCGGACCTCCTCTGCATTTCCGTTCCTTCTTTCCGGTGACAATCACCCGGCATGAGACCAGTGGTCTTCGGGTCCGAGTTCTCTTATGAAATGAACCTGATTTTTGGCCTTTAGAAAAGTTCAATAGACATTGGGATGAAGTATAACTCACCAATTATGACATGTTTGGCCAAAGATCGCAAAGCGCTTTTCTTCACTCGTCGATTGAATTCACACCAAGTGTAAGCATTACATGAGTCAACAGACATTGTAATGCTATTCCTACGAAATTATCTGGAGCCCTGAATGTTCACAGAGTGTCTCGTGAGCCGTGAGCTTTTCCGATAATTTAATGTCGTTTCGGTTGGGCAAATAACAGTGTTTGGGTAAACGCTGTACGAGAAGGATATTGTTTAGCAATTGGTTATGATGTTTCCAGGGCCTGAATTGTGAGCGAGAGCTGTCTGATGCACGAGTTGTTTGCATCACGTGTTCCTAATAAATGACTTTTATGAATATATGTATACGCTATCGAGGTACTTGTAAATAATATTTGCTCTTCCTCAAAAATAGTGATGAAAATTGTTCCTAATATTTGGTAAAGTTTTCAATTGCCTGATGCTACACCAAAGAACAGGATTTTTTTCTCATGAAGTCTCATCTGGTATTTTATGTTAAAATTAAATTATTAGAAACAGATTCATACGATTCATTTCTGGATTATATACGAGTATTTTCTAAACTCTTTTTTCCTTTTCGATTGATTATGTTTGAGTGCGTAAAATAAGTACTTTTTTCTGTTCTATAGACCTACTGTTAGAAATATAAACGCGTATCAATCTGTCTAATCGAGCATTTTTTTCACGAAGAGTGAACCTTCATCAAATTTTCCTGGATACGGTCAATCAGAAAGGTAACTCTATAGCAATGGTTGTGTCCAGTCACGAAACAGTCACACTGATACACCAAATAGAGAGGCATTTGAGACCACACACGTCTGAAGCTATCGATCAACTTTGGTTGCGTTTGAAGTTCACATGATCTGAAGGGACGAGGGAATCACAATTGCAGAGCGTGAGCAGTAAGGTTGCTCTAATAACTACCTTCATTGCAATGAATTAATTAGTATCATGAGACCAATAAGGCCCTTCTTTGGGAGGTTGCCATTTTGTAATGACGGACCAAAGCGGCACGACGTTGAAATGTGGATGCAACAATTAAACTACGCAGGCTGCTCGTTAATTTTGGCCATTACGGTCCCAAAGTGAAGGTTCGACATGGCCAGTTGAAATAGAGCCATGAATTGTGGTGTCGTCGACAGCAATTGACAACAAGACGCACTGGCTCCCAACGCAAGAGTTCATCTTCGCTCAAACTATACTGAATTTTTATCGTACTGCCAAGGTTCTTTTAATTTCGAAAATTCAATCCTAGTAATTTGAGAAGCAGTAACTAACACGCACTGCTAAATTATTTTTAGGAAATGTGTTGTTTCACCCATGTCTTTTCACGACAAAGTGCAATATTTTTAGGGGAATAAAAACTCTTTTGAGGACAAAAGTTTGCGAGCGAAAAGAGAGGATTTTGATCTTTCAGAAATGAGGCAAGTGAATGTGTCTCAAGCAAAGAATAGTTGAAAATATTAAAATAGAGAATATTTATTGAGAAAATGTATAAAATTTGTATACAGGAGAAGAGTGAGCAAAGACCATACATATAACTTAAATTACGAGGAAACACACTTGATTTTCTAAAAGTTTCAAGTCTGCGTTCTGTCAAAACTATATCTATTTCATACAGAATGTTCTATCTTGTTTGATTTTGTGATGTTATTTGTCACCATGTATTAATATCAAGAATCCTCTATTTGAAATAAATAAATAAGGTCCACGGCATGGAAACTGGGAAATAAGGGAACTTCGATGCACCATAGGTAATAATCTTTTTGGACACATATTTTTCTTTCTAAATTATTTTACCACAAAGAATCAGAAATCAATCACTTGAAACATTTTTATTACAACATGTTTACCATAAACAATTAGAAATCTTTTAAAACATTTTTTCTAAGCATATTTATCACCTGTCATTAGGAAACCATGTTTCGAATTCTTCAGCCTAACTGGTTTATTAAATATTTTCCCTCTTTCAGGAAGAACTTACGCCTGCACTTCAAATATAATGTACATCAATCTTTGTGTTCTCATTTGTTGAACAAATCTCCACCGGGCTTGAACAATAAAAGTTTTAGTTACACAGTAAAAAGCTTACATGCAGCTGCAAAATCAAAACTAGAATCGGTTTAAAATTTACTATTTGATCATTTACGTTCTCCTTTATTCTACACACATGTTGTAATTCATATCAAATCTAACCTCAGCAAAATAAATGATCTGAAAATATATATGTGTGTGTGTTAGCTGATTTTATATAGCAACCCCGAATGAGTATGATACAATGAAAATTAAATGGTGGGGCATAATTGCTGTTACATGTTTTCCAATCAGTTTTAATAATTATTATTTCGTAAATATTACCCAATGTAATTTTATGAAATTAATTATCAAGAATATACTTAATTATTTACAGAACAATCAGCCATAAACTATTGACAGTGTCTGTAGAATGGATGCGAAAGTTCATTATAGAGAAACATGAAACGCGTTTGAACATGAAATGTTCAAACTAGGGAGAAACCTCAAAATCAACAAAATTTTGATAAAAGAAACAGTTGACCTACTCTTACACAAAGTATCAAAGTTCTAAAATCAAAAATTGAATGAATGCTGGGAGAAAATACCCTTTGAAATAGGTCGTGCAGCCATTAAAGGCTTCCATAAACGACTTAGCAAAATAGTGAGCGCAAAATGAAAGTATATTGAATATTTTTTTGTGGTCATAGATTAGTAAATTACATACTATTTGTTAAAGTCCGACTTTGAAATAAATATCTTTTCAAAGGAAAAAATTGTTTGTGTTCTGCAACATTATTTACGGCTCACTCTGTATTTTTACAGAAGACGTAAAATCCTTTATACTTAAGTGAATAAATATTCACAAACATTAAATGAAATCAGTTAAACTAGTAGACCAATTTTCTACTAGTAGCAATGTTATCCAAGGTACTTTTAATCCATGTGATAAGGAATAATTGATGACAACAGTTTTATAGGATCGCCGCTCATAGTAATGTATTCCCGTCACCTTCTGCTGCCTAATGAAGAGGACTAAAAATTCGCAGGGCTTCACGCTTGTCTAACTGGTCCCTCTATTGGCCAGGCGTTTTTATCCCTAAGCAGATCGCACGTTAGTTTTTATGTCTGACGTGGAGGCAAAGCTCGGCAACCGCAGCTATCATCAGCAATATCTGGCTATTTCTTCGCACAGCATCCTAGCATCCCCGGACACATATTTCCGTTAATAATTGAATATTCATTGGCATTCTGCAGTCCAATCAAATCGTTTAAATAAAACAGAAGACTTTGCTAACGATGTCATTGAGAACAAAGCTAGCGATCTTAATGATAGCTGTTCTATTGAGCCGATAATATTTACTCGAGAAATTAATGACAATATCTTTCTAAGAAGTACAATCACACTGACCGCGTTTGGATCTAAGGCATAATGATCGACTGCTGATAACTCCTCCGTAAATCAGGGTTTAGAAAGGTACCAGCTACCGGAGGATGAACAAAGTTTTTAAATGCTCTCATTTTCAATCTAAAGTCGACCCTAATGAAGCGTTCGCATTCAGAGCACGCGCAGAATGCTGGGGAGTTTCTGTGTCTGCAGCGACGCCTAAAACACCACCTGAGGCTCGTAAAGAAAAGTAATTGGTGGTGTTGAGACACAGGTGTCCTGCTCCAAGTGTTACAATTGACACCAGACTGCTGATCTTTGCGGAGTAGGGTATCATTACAGCGGTCTGAGCTAAAGAGCCCCATACAACGGTGCGCTCCATTACCGCGCTTGCTCAGCTCCTTTCCTCCAAATTAAAAGGAAAGATCTGCCGTGTCATTCATCTTCTGCGTGGGTAAAATCGTGCCAAGATTCATGCTACATCTTAATTACCTGCCTAAATGAAATGATTTCTTGATACATATGGGAATATTTTTGGAATTCCTAATCAGCAAGAAGTTCAAGAGATACTTCCCCGATGCTGCTTGTGTTACAGAATTTCACACTTGAAACTTTGGGGTCGAACTCGGTAATTATTATAAGATTGAGAACAGATAAATTCTGAAATTTATCCCCGGACACATTCTGCAGTCCAATCAAATCGTTCAAATAAAACAGAAGACTTTGCTAACGATGTTATTGAGAACAAAGCTAGCGATCTTAATGATAGCTGTTCCTCTTCCGCACCTCTTAGGTGCGGAAGAGGCCTATTTGATATGGTACCCTTTGAGACAGGTACTCGTACAATTGTATACTTTGTAAACAAATTTCCCGATTTCAAAGCATAAGTTTAATTATTTGTGGAAAAAAGAAGTAGCTGGGTAAATTATTACTTTTAACCACGCACACAAATCGGGAATTTAAGTAAATATTGCAATGGTAAATCATTTACATATATTTTAATAACGCATCCAGGTAAAAATAGATGTAAAAAATAAAATAATGTTTGAGGCAAGTAAAAGATTTCCTACGTAGTTTTATTCCGTTTAAACTGCATAGGAAAAAATGTTTTCTATTTGAATCATTGGTCAGTTTGAAAGACTCTCAATAAGTCATTAGACATAATACATAACTGCAAAATTTGAGTCTAGTCTGTATAGCTGTGGCACTGCCAACATCAAGATAGATTTAAAGAACACAATTTGAAGGCATTTTTTAGAAAATTTCACTTTAATGCTATAAGCACACTGATTTCAAATAAAAATGAATGAAAGTTCAGTTCAGTTTAAATCAGAATTCCTGTGAAGTTAGCCGATTGAAATCTCTGTTTGATTGATTCAAAGTTGTAAATGAAACAAAAATGCCATTTACTAACAATACTCGAGTCAGAAATAATTGTGCATATCTATCTTTTCCACCTTTTCTATAACTATTTTACTTAGTCAAACGAATACCCAGAAATATGTAAGTGAATGGAATTGAATTGTACACATTGAACTTTCATAAAATATATCGTGGTATTTACAGGCAATTCCCATTTATTTAAACTACTATTTTAGTTCATCCTGGATTATTTCCAAGGAAATTCTCATTTAAAACACAAAATTCCGTATGAACTAAATTTGAAGTCTACGACATTATAATACTGGAGATCCAGCAATCATTGCTGACTCACGTATTCTGCAAACTTGCGCTTCACTTTTTATGTTTCAATGAACAGGAAATGTATAAAAATGTACAATATTGAACGAGAGTATTTCAATACGCGTAGAAACAACCTTACAGATCTTCTTTTTATGTGTTTTTTATAGCATTCAACGCTTTCATCAGTGTGTTATTGTAAACATTCAAGTCTTAATATTCAGTTTTTTCATTGGTGTCGTTACTGTAATCATTCAACCATAAAATTCAGTACTTTCTTTACCGTGCATTATTCTATGTATATATTAAGCTCTTAAACTTCAGTACTTTTGTTGGTGTGTGTTAGTGTAAACATTCAACCTTTAAAATCTCACCGCCAAAAATACATGGCAGTCTCATAATATTCGTCCCATTGGAAATTGCCTGCGGTAGCGCTGCTACCGGGGCTCAGGAGTCTCAAATTATGGAGTGGGATCATCTGGAAATGGCAGGCGGCTCGGTGTGTTGAATATTAATAATCGGTACACAATACTGCCCTCGCCGCCGGTAACCTCTCTCCTTAATATCGGTGTCAGATCAGTTCTTAAATAAATCATTTCAAGCATAATGTAAAGGTGCTTCAAACTAGTCTATATGATTCAGGGATCTCTTTGCCCGAGCGGTATAGTGTGCGATAAAGAATCGATCAAAAAATGGAGTCTGTACAAAGCTAAAGTGGTTGAGCGCGAAAAATTGGTCAGCAGATGAAACACGACACCAATATACAAGTACAGGATAAGTAGAAACAAAAATAATTCATGAATTAAACGTTCCTTATTTATATTGAAAAAGAATGCCCGTGATGGAATAAATCCTTTTGAGAGTACGTTTACGTGTGGTTGACATGAAGATGTTATTGGAGTTTTACAACTAGGCGGATCTTGGGACTTGTCCGAATATAGACACCGCAAGACTGGGGCGTTGATAAGGATCGAGGTCTTCTCAGTATTTCATTGTGTTGATGCCTCGAACGCTCGTCAATAATGCTCTAATTATGAACATCTTGCATGCACGCCTACGCTCAACCGCTTAGTCGCATGTTCGAAAATATCAACCAACAAAAAGGGCAGTGGCAAGTCCATCGTGTTGCATTGCAAGCAGTTGTAACGAAAAGTAGACTGATTTATTTTTAGAAAAAACAAATTTCATTGCTTCATGACAACAAGCTAATAAGTCATTTTTAGTGAAAATTCACTATATTCGTTGATTTGCCGCGGAGGAATTACCGGTGAGTAAAACTTTGAAGTTTTAAAATACTTACAATTGAATACTTGTGATATGAAATAAAAATTGACAAGAAACGAGTTTCCTTTTATGATAATAAATGTAGTCGATTCAAATCAAAAGTCCAACCAACCAGGCATAATCTCAGACATCATCATTTCTAGACGACAGTACGTAGCAACAAAGAAATAACTTACAATTTTCTCAATTGTTTGACGTGTTTCGTAGTTTTTACCGTTAAACGTTGCATGCAGTTTTTCTGATAATATTCAACTCAAATAGTTGTACAAAACGTAGTAGAACTAAAAAAAACTTTACCTCGTGAGTGAAGCTGTAATCTTCTACGTGTTCCTACATGATTGGAGGCAATTAAGATCAGTTAGCTTCAATAGCAGAAGATAAACTCGCATAATATTTGGTCTACACTAACATGATTTTAATCCATCATTTTTGGTCGGTAGCACTGAGAGAAGAAGTCTCGATACAGAATCTGAAAGGTCATTGAAACTCCGTTTAGTGGCTGAAATCGAAGTCTGTGTCCATATTCCTTACATATTCATATTCCATATAAATCCAGCATACACACACAATGGCCACATTAACATCGTAGTTCAGAGTATTTCCACGAGCCTTGAACTCTTAATAAGAATGTGTGTAAAATAAAATATCAATGAATGATGGTCCGTGTTCGATTAATAAGAGAAGTCCAAAAGATGAGTGGTTATAGGTAAATAGATAAATAATGGTGCATCTTACACGAGGAGAAAAATGTTGAACTTCAGAGTTTGAGTAGCTTAAAATATAATCCAACGAAGAAAATATAAGATTCTACGTGGTATGTATCTCACAGCAGAAAAGTATCGTTTGAGTCCTCAGCAAAATGCTACATGAAATAAAGATAAAATTGTTGTGAACAGGACTATTAGTGATGTATTTGCATTCCAAAACCCGTACATTTTTTCGCAAAAGACTTCTTTGAATTGATCAGTTCAGTAGCAAATGAATCAGACTTTGACCACGAAATTGAAAAATTTAATGACTTGGATACTTGCTAAAGTGAAGAGCGGAGTAAATGAAACCGTTGTGCATGATATTTTGGATAGCATAATTGTCAGCGTCAGAATGAAGCAGTGGGAACGCATCAAAATGCTCATAAAAGTTAAGTCAATGTCTTTAAATGAAATAATTAAATTAAATTTTGATGTTTAATTCACTGTGAATACTGTAAAGTGTTTTACATTCAGCTTAGTACATATATATGTTACTGATCAATATATTTTACAATATTTTGAATAAAAATATTATTGGATTTGGATGAGTATGTCTATGTATATTACACGTTTGCTAAATTATTTTGAAAACTAATTTGATGTAGAAAAACTAAGGTACCCAGAAAAATTTCAAGATTTTTTCTGAGGATATTGAAGAAGTTTTAAAAACACCGAATTTTCCATTTCATACGGGTTCATTTTAAGTTATTTAAACTTTATCATGCAGTGAAAAGTCTTGTAGAGTTTCATTTCAAAAAATTTCTCTCATTTTGGCTACCATTAAGAAGTAAAATGAGAACTCGTGAAGGCATCACGAACAAACACCATAATTAACTCTGTACAACGGTGAACTTTGTGGTCACACTCGTGAGAAGAAAAAGCAGAAGAAATATTACTGTTATCACAAAATTATGGGTAATTTGGACTGAAAAATATCAGTGACGACACAATAACTTCTTATTGACAGAAAGGAGAGATTTTATGCTCAAGAGACACACTCGAGATTATCTTTACAAAACATCATATGTGTACAAATAACGTTTACAGCAGCTTTACTCCAGTAAATGTGTGCATCTTTTACTTATACGTTAGTGAATTGCTATTTAGACAAATACATTAAAATTTGAATCCAAATTTTTGCAAGATAATACTGGTATAATACAATTTTTATGATATACTGAATACATAAGATAAAAATTCACACATCACCGTTTACTCTATAACATCTAAATACGAAAGTTCAAATAACTTGCAGCTTTGATAGGAGCCTGGACTAGATAAGATGTTTAACACAACACTGGGAGGCGGGAGACAATGTCGGGCTACATAGTTTCGGCGTTGATTTTTTTTCCACCTGCAGACGAATGTATTACTTCTCTAATTTGGTGTAACAATTTAGAACGTCGAACGATGTCAAACGATATGCTATATTTTGGCTGATTGTGAGAGTTCATTGTGCTTAGACTCTTCTGCTTCTATGTTTTGCCCTTTTTTCATTCTTAATTGATTCTTAATTAATTCTAGGGGATAGCGAGGTATTCAGATAATTTTTTGTATAATTTTTTGTTCTATTAGGAACAACTCACAACAAGTTAGAAGAAAAATCAGCGTAATACTTTGCATACTCGTTTCTTGAAGCGTTTCGTTATATTTTGCAAATTTGGAGGATGGTTCAATAATCCTTTTAATTGACTGAATTTACCAGTTTTCTAGATAAATAATTTACTCAAAATTAGCTGTATTGAAAGTACAGGGAAAGATTTCTCTATGATATTCGAAAGTGGAGAGGTTGAAAATACGCTTTCTAGGGCTACAATACGGAGAATAAAAGAAACAATACTTGTGGCGAGGTAACAATACTTGTTTTAAACTAACAATACCTGTTCTGAGGTAACAATATGTGTTTTGAGGTAACAAAGATGTTTTAAACTAACAATAGGTCTTCTGAGGTACCAATATGTTTTAAATAACTGTTCTCCCTAAAACGTGAACATTGGAATGCCTCAAAACTGCTTATATTGGCTATTCATGGAATATTGTCGGTGTTGAAAAATTTGTTGTAAAATTTAATCTTATCGGGGTCGACATTTTCGTTGCATTTAGGCACATTCTCAATATATGATAAGTACTTTTGAATCACTTCCTGAGTACATTTTGAAAGCATAGAATCTCTTCATCACGAAAATAAAAAAAAAGAACAGCAATTTATTTCTACCATGAGTTTAGGCTTGGCCATAATGCTTCCTAAAACAGCCACTAAAATCAACGGAGCATGAAGAGAAAGTTCACAAGTGATCCGACAGTCCGAAGAATGTTTTAGAATTCCTGAGTGGTAGTGAGAACTTTGCTAGTGAAAACTGTAGAAGACGACCATGAATTCATGACAATGAACATTTGAAATCAATTACTGAACAAAATTTACGTCAAAGTATCGAAGAAATGTCAATGGCACCAGTGTCGTCATCTCTAGTCCCCGGCGGTATGAAGCGAATTGGTTCGATGAAAAAGCTCGAGGAATTGGTTTCGTACAAGTTCAACAAAAATCTGAGTTCGGAGATTTAAAGTGCGTTTTCTACTCTATTTAAAACTTTCACAATATATTTCTAGATAAAACAGGGACGTGCTAGAAAAATAGATCTTCTATGATAATCGTAAATGATCAAATCAATGGCTTGATCTTGACGGGAAGCCTAACATTTCCAGAGTTACATCGTCAGAAGATTGTGGTGACAGTCTGTCGGTTGGCTATTAGTATTATCCAACGTAACTCAAGACTGATCAAAGCATGACAGCAGAGGTTTACTGCATCCATATCGAAGCAATGCATGTTCAATATGCAAAAATGACACCTACACTGATCAATTAATGTCGCTCAATTCTGCTCCCCTATAAAGCACAGCCTCAACAACACCACTGCAGAAAGTCACTTCCTTGCGATACGATTACCCTATCCTTCACATTCTCTTGATGTTTCACCCATTGGCTACCACATTTTTAAGCATCTAACTTATTTCTTGAGGAACAAATTTTTCAAGTCTAAAACCGAGGTGGAAGCTGTATTCAAGGATTTCTTGGCATCAAAGCCAGTGGATATTTATTGAGCAGGCCAAAATCACATTGTTGATCTGTGTCACAGATGCATAATTGTTCAGATATATTTTGTCAAATTCTGATACAAGTAGCACCAACTTTTTTTGAAAAAGTATGTGTTTCTGCATTCAGCTACTATTTTCCCGACAACCTACCAAAATGCTGTCCTATTCTCAGTGCTATTAGAATGTTCAGAATGTGTCTACTAGCCAAAGCAACGTATAAAGACACTCTGGTTTCATTAACTTGTAAGAAGAAAACCTTGAGCTCAAAGTTGATCAGTATCTACAACTCATTTTAATTGATTGCCTTGAGGACGTATAATCAAGAAATCAAATTGCTTCGAAACAGATGAGATGGGATTAAAAATTGATTTACAGTACGTATCGTCAGTAAAACTACCGTGTTAGCACACCATCATACAACCGCAGAACTCATACCTTTGGTCAAAGAGATTATTTAATCATAGGCATTTAAAGCACACAGATTAAGTTATTGTGTTGTCCAACTGCACCTCAGACTACAATAAATGCAACGATAATTTTTATGTAGTTGCTAGAAAACAATTGAAGACAATTCTGAGGGGTATTATTGTCTTAACAGTACGAACACGCAAAAAATAACCTCAGGCACCGTCCGAGGCTATGCTGAGCGCTAACGGCTTAAGTTCTAGGACTACGAACCTAAAGGCCTTGCACTATCGTATTACTCGAGAAGAGGTGTGTTCATCAAACTGACAGCTGCGTTTTGCTAGGAATCTGTTCTTCTACGATTCTCTCATTGCCATTACTTGTGGTAATACCTGTGGTTCAGCAGAAATTCCGATGTGCGATAATGCAGCTTATAACATCGACAAAACTCATCCCGGTTTCACCTACTAATTTTTGCTTGTATGGTTTGTTCATTATGGCCAAGAAACAGAAGATTGGAGGCGGCATTCGCTCGCGAAGGAGTCAGAATTGACAATTACTTGCCGTTACTGTAACTCAGAGTTGGTGATTGCATGCACTTTAATCAAAGGTATTGTGTTGGTTCAAGTAAATGGTGTAGCTACTACTCGGCTTTGTATTATTGCACGGTAGCGCTTGCTAATTTCAGGTTACAGCACACCGAGTCGAGGTGTGTGCAGCCAACGCTTGGGCCCAGCCATGCGAGTTAGAGGCCGCCATGACGGACTGACGTGCGAGCAACGAAGCGCTGAGGGCTTGTGAGAACACAGCATCTCGCATCACTGGTTTTGAACGATTTTGCACTTCTATTTATTGTTAGCTGCATTGATGTTAGCCGCATTATCCGCATTACTGTGTTTATCGGGAGATGAAATAGCTAAAACACTGCTTGAAAAAATAACATTTGAAGTATAATACTTAACATTAAGGTATTAATTCAGTGGGAAAAAACTTGGACTATTGCGTTCACAGAGGTCCAACGACAGTCATTTACACATGAATCACAGCTCCCAACAGTGCTTGGACCACAAGCACGGGTTCAATATAAAGAATGACGAAAAAGAATGACTGATATTACTGATAAAGGATTTTTTATATAAAATAAAACAGGGAATATTCGAATTTACTCATCGTGAAAGACTTCAACAAATATGCTTTAATGTTTCAAATGGGCTCCAATTTACGCTGAGTTTTAAAATTGCTAACAAAAAGCTCGAATTTTTAAGAATCAGTCGTTATTTATGTTGTTAATGGCATCGTTTAGGGCAAATCGACCGCAGCTCATGAAGCCAAGTTGTTCTGGTTCGATAAGTCAAAGAGACGCTTTAAGTTGAGTCTAATTTCGAACGCCATAAGCAGAGCAACAGCTTCATTGTTAACGAGATTGATCGAGAACAGAACTCGTAGGATCCCTGAAGTTATTAACTGTTATTACTATAATCAAGCACCGTCAAGTAATTCCACATGATATTGATCACGTTCCCGTATACTTGACCAATAATACTTCAAATTAATTTTTTACTTCTCGGTGCTCCATGAGCTATTTTTTCGTGAAGAGCATAATAGGAGTTAAGTATCTTTACCCCATTTGGTGGTGGGTGCGGAATTGAGGACACTTTCCGAATTAATATTGATTTTGTTACGAGCTACGTTTAATGGTCAGCTTGGGACTTGATCGGTAATGCCTTGTCGTGCGTGGTTCATTTACGATAAATCGAAATTTTGCTGTCCAGGACCTTATGATTCTGCTTATTTATTGATCCTTAATGGGGGCATCACGCAAGAAATTGCGGAGGAAAATGGACGTAGAAATTTTCTGCCTACTTTTTGGCTTACCGATGATCGGTTACTAATTCACAAATTCTTTGGAAAACATACAAAAAATCCAGCAACAGTTTATGATTAAAACTTGCGCGTAGAATTTATGTATTGAGAGAGGAAGTTGAGAAACGAACTTTGATTAATTTCAAATATACTGTAGAATTTGAAAACCATGAATCAGTTTCATATTTTTTGGTTGTTTTAAAATATGATAAAAACAGGCTGCAAAACTACATAAATGGCCAGTTCTGCTGTTAACTTCAAATTCTACAAGCAGCAAACATGTAAATTGAGACTAATAATGTCCTTCAATGCGTTTGTCCCTAGTGATATTCGGGTAGAAAGCTATTAACCGATCATATGTATTGCTTCAGCTTTTTTTATTCATATAAACTGTTTGATTTTAGCGACACAAAACTAATGCAAATGGGAGTTTTTAATTTCAAACTTTAAAATTGAGTTAAAATTTTATAGCCTCGACTCCATTTCGTAAATTATAATTATTACAGTAATTTTATAATTCCTATAACACAAACAAAACAAGTATAACTTCATCTAACATACTAAAGAGCCATTGAAAAACTAACACAACCCTCTTTAGGTAGCAGCTAGTGCTTTACTTAACTCGCTAAGGACCTATAAACAGGCGTATTAAAAAATTCCTGAACATTACTGAAGGTATAATATGGACACATTTACTGAACTGCATCACTGGAGTGCAGCACCAGCTTGGCGTGTGTTTCTTTGATAAGAGCGATGTTAAGTGAGGACGCTGAGCTGCAACAAAACACTTTAGCAGGTAATTCTGCAGGAACCATCATTCAGCATCAGAGCCTCCAGCTGCCCGTCTATCAAACTCAGCCTGGGTCCTTTTTTCATCAAACGCCTCGAGAAGTTTGTGTTCGTTTATATTTATAAACACCCATTAACACAAATATGTAGGACGGTAGGAGTGAAGGATGAGCTGCTTATACGTTGTTTTTTATTTATATTTTGGAAAATAATTATTCAGGCATTTACTTTATCACGCACATCATAGCTAAAAGAACGTCAGTAGCTGTAAAGGTACATTTCTATGTCTCCAGAACCAGAATAAATGAAAGGATGGAACATCGTTTTAAGGCTTATTATTTAGGCATGAAAAGCTTTTAGCAGAGAGAAAAGTTTATATAACGGAAGTATCTTCTTAAAGTTTTGTGACATAATGCATACAGTTGTCAATTTCCGTTACTGATCAGACGGATGATGTAGTAAGCAGAGTTTTTTTGTTCAAAGTAACTTGTTTCAAATAGTGTTCCAAACAAGATATGCGGTGTATGTCAATTGTAGTAGAATATGTACTGAAGAAATCTGGTCTTCCTGGTGTAAGGTGTTATGATCAAGATATCCATTAGCTGCATCAATAACGCATAATTTAAGAACAGCCTAGTGAACAAGAAAAGTATATCAATAACACATGATAGTGTTATTGATATTAATGTGTTGATGCCCGTTACTCTTACATTCCGTATGCTCTTTCCTTCATATTAATAATAAACAACTTACATATGAATTAAAACTCGTTATCTCTATGGAATAAGTCACAAGCATAAGATTGAAATACTTGATTTTCCACCAGTCAGTTGCAAAGAGAGCTGCACAGTTCAAAGTGAAATCATGATCCAAGTCTGCGTGGAGCTTTTTTAGGTGTACGAGATTCACTATTAAAAATCTATGAACAATATTAAGTGAACAAACGCTGACTCTAACGAATTCACGTTTCCGTTTCCTGACATTAAAGGTGTGTGAGTTACGCCCCGTCAGCTGCTGTAGTGGCTAGACCACACAGTCCAGTTAACCTGAGTACAAGGAAGGGAGTCGTATCTTGTTTCGGACATTGTACGTCAAGTACCTTCTACGTCAAGTATTGAGAAAAAATTTTCAAAGAAAATTCTCTCGTGTGTATGAATGTAAGAATGTTGTAGTGGAATACTGATAAAATGCTTGCAAAAACCTGCACGTAAGTTGACAGTAGGTAAATATTTTCTAAAAGGTAGGTTTTCTCTTTAATAATAAATCGTAAGCCGTATTTGGTTTAGTCTAATCTAAGAAAGAAGAATCCTCAAAACGTTAATTCATCATTTTTTGCCGGTGTATGGAATCATCGTAATTTACTTCATAATTTTGAAAACAGGCATAATTTAATAACACTAGCATAGAATAGAATAAAATATGAAGACAGGGACAAGCTGTTTGCTCTATTATTGGGTCGCTACCCAAGTTACATGCAGTCTAAAGTTAACGCACCAATCATGCACATGAACCCTAATGAAATATTGACCTTTCAGTCAAGTACATGCACCTTAATCGCGCTCAGGTATTTCAGTACAAGTCCCGTAATCATTTATAAGCACCAAGACTAAAGAAGTATATGGGATCAATACTTGTTAGAACTGAATGGTTCTTTATTCAATATTCTTCAATAATACTTCCAAATAGAAACGATGTATTCGGGTAACTGGTTCCAGGTTCCATCTACTGTAACTGTAAAGAAGTTTAGAGCCTGGGATATCAGAATGTTTCCCACTATTAGTTTATGGACGTCATTTTTCGTTCGCACGTAATCCTTTCTGTCAAAAAGTTCTTCGAAGGCAACATCGTTAAAGCCGTTGAGGTATTTTTAGGTCTCGATTAGTCGTCTTCGCACTCTTCTTTGTTCTAGGGAGATGAGCTTGAGCTGCTGAAGACGTCTTTCACTACTTCTCAATCAGACGAGAAATGGTGTTCGAGTAGTACGATGTTAATATCTCCATTACACGTAAATGACCAAAATAATACAATGCTATGGTAATTTAGCAGGATTTATACGTGTAGTCAGTGGAGGAGTATGCTACGATGAATGACTTCTCATAGAGTATGAGGTGCTTTGTAGTCCCTCACTACTTGCCTTCTCAATATTTGCTCGAAACAGATGAATCGTCGAGCCTGTCCACGCGCACAGCTTCTCACATGCCGCGGAAAATCTCTATTTAACCCTTAAATACTCGCTTTGTCATGAATGATCCAAGCAAAATTGGTACAGATAATTATCAAGGTATTCATCAAACATGTCTGTGCTGCCTCTGGTGTTATTATTGATACGTTCGAAAACCGAACGAATTCATAACGTGTACAATTTAGTGGCCCGAGCTGGTGCCATTTATATGCTGCAATTTTTTTACCCCGTAGACAAGGACTACTATTTATAGTAGTCCTTGCCCGTAGATTAAATGGGAGCATTTGAGAGTTAAAATGGTTACGCTCAACTCTTACAGTGAAGGCTACGTCCCTCTTTAGGAACTCGTTACCATTGCGATACAAAAATTATCAACTGTACGATATGTTCACTTATTTAAAAACAGTTTTATGTTGCTAAATGATTTTCATTTAATTCTGTAAACCATAGCAGTGACCAAGCAAACATTTCGTCCGTAGCCTAGATAGTTCTGAATATTGCTGCTCGCTGGTTTCATCGGACAAAATTCATTTACCACATTAAAATTGGAGAATAAAACATGAGTAACACATTGATACCCAGAACAAAGCTGACAAATCGGAAGCTTGATTTTGAGAGTTTCAGTGTGGTCAGTAAAGGGAAGTGTTTTTTGTTGTTTCGCTGTAATTTTAAACTTGATATTCAACATGTGTACAGAATATTAGTTGCAAGACTAGCACTAGTAACGCAGCTTAGGCTCTGACACCAGAAGACGATTGTTACATACATTTCATGTTTATTTTATTAGTAACTACGCATGTTTCCTATAAAATGTTGCCAAGCAGACTTTTAAATCGTAAAATTCCACGGTGAAACGCACGTGTTCATAAAAAAATCCACATCCCCATTCAACAAGTAAATCTTAATATTAACGTACAAGAAAAAGCACTTTTTATTCTTGAAAGTTTGTGTGCGTAGCCAACTTCAAGACGAGTCAAAAAATATTCATATTGAAAACACTCGAACCTTTCTTTTATGGTCCACGAATTAACCGCATAATTTTCCTGTTTATGGGTGGAAACATTTATTATGGATGTTGTCACAACTAAAATTATCAATGCCAGTAAAGTTTTCAGTAAAACATTAAACATTTTTACGTGCAGCTAAACATTTCAGTCAAATATGCTAAGCTTTATGGTATGACAGTGTAGCACTCAAGTCTGGTGAACAAGAAAAGAATGTGCATGAAACTAGTAATAGTTTCATGCACACTCAAATATTCTGTACGTCTCGCACGAGAAAAAAGAAACAACGGATGATCATCTCGTCTTTGAAAACCTGTTCCTAATAAAAGATGACTTACAATGCTCAATTTGCTGATGTAGTTTATGATTCACGTTAATAGGATCTCCACGAATTAAGAAACCTATTTCACAACGAGCCATGTTGTTATAGTAAATTTATAAACTCATTTAAAAAGCTTTTATTTTAATTTTTTGTTTTTATAAACGAAATGAAAGTCTAATTCAAGATGATGTAATTGGTTGTGAATAACACTTCTTGTTTCGCTATTGCTAGAACTGCTATCTCTTTTATAGCTTCGATCACTTCAATAGACCGCAGAGATAAGTTCAGCTAACAGGGCAGTCTACGATAAATTATTTCAAAAGCGTTTGTTCTTTTCCATTGAGGCTGAAAGCTCTTTATATGGAAATGATAGATGATCAGTATCTAGGTCCAGCCTTCAACATTTGTAAGTTTCATGTAATGCGCGTATGGGTCTCGAATCTGTCAAGGGTTTTTGTTCATCAGCAATGGAGCTGCTTCCTTGAGTGCCGTTCTCCCACTTACAAGTAATTTACATGCGCAAATTACAGGTACAGCTTCGCGTTTATGGACGGCCAAGCAAGTGATGAGGAAGTGGTCAACTCCTTCTTCTTATTGAGCCCCAGCCTGACAAGAAAACTCAGTTCTCACAGGACACGCTCTCTGTGTTGCTTCACTCTTCTGTGGATCAGCTTTTCCGAAGTGGATATCAGCCGAAGTTTTCATCTCACTCTCTTGACTTGGACCTCATGAGCTCACACGGATTTTACTTGCTTCCTTGAGCCTCATCCACTGACATGGAATCAGTCTAACTAGAGTTTTACTCTCTGACACACAAAGCAATGTAATTTGAATCTTCTTGATTCTCATGGAATGAAAATACTCTAAACGTAGATCATTTCAGGTACTCACTTGGGTCTCACTCCTCTGGCTTGGATCTCAATGGCTGCTTCATTCCCCTGAACTAAGAAGCACGAGGCATGTGAGTAACGACATGCTTGTTGACACTTCATTTTTGATATTTGTACCAGACACAACCTGCGGGGAAGTGAGAATCTAAACAAAGTCAAATCGAACACATATACTGTTGAAATAATATAATGGAATTTAGGGACTGTGAGTTATATGTCAACGATAAATTCTGTGAAAATAATGACAGTTAATTTCGACCTACAGTTTTACATCTTGCTTAGTAGTCGTAGCAGTTTGAGGCGCATGAATCTGCATTCTAAATATGATCTACGAAACGTGTGTGAGCAGACGTACTTCTTCACACGAGGAACTGGATTTGCATTCTTGACGCCTGATGATGGAGTGATCTGTGAGGAAAACTTTGTTCTTTGTATTCAACGTCGTAACAAAACTAGACTGGAAATCGGAGAGCGAGAAGAGGGACTCATATTCGTGAGCAACGCCCAGCACAGTAATGATGATCAACTTTTTTTCAGATCTGCTATTGTTGTTTTTCTAGTTGATCAGAAAAAATAGTCAAATCGTTTGCTATTGCATATGTAAATTTGAAGAAGATTGAAGTCTTCCTCTATGATACAATGCATGAAAGTTAGTACATTAAAAAATAATAAACGAAACAAATTTAATTAGTGGAGGCATCAAGAACGAAACAAACTTAACGCCACGTAGTTTATCAGACATTTACTGTAGAACTGATTTACTGCAAAATGCTGACCAGAATTTAGAATTGAAACAAAGTGGGCGAAGGGATTTCTAAGCCTTTTTTATGCTGGGACACTATGAACTTCTCAGTTGTAGCCCTCATCAGACAGGACTATAGTAGCGTCTTATACCCATCAAAACTGCATTAGAGACTCCAAACAAGCTTAAAAAATCATGTAGAAAATAAATACACTACATTTTTGGCTGGTTAAACATGTTTAGTTGCGAAATACATGCTTAGCATATCCCTCATGTATCCCATGCTGCAAGTCCGTGAGGCATATATAAAATCCTGTGTTTCATACAAGATCTTTTAAGCTGTTGACTAAAGTTACCAAGAGGCTATAATGGGTTAATTCCCCTGTGCACAGTGAGCGATAATAACGCAGTCATCGAGAGCTCCATGAGCTGCTTATCATAGCATCGGTTCCTAAAATTTGTTCTGAAATCTATTTTAGTGCTAAGTTAGGATGGTTTTGCTTCATTTATGTTGTTCTTTTTCTTTCATTACGGTTGGAGGTGCGGCCGCAGTTTCTGTTACTGTTTTGGTCGCTTTGTGTTCGCAGAACTAAGTCATTTTTCAATTTAGGCTTCATCATCGGCTGTACGAGTCCAGAGCTTTACACGAAAATGAGTTAATACCTCATTGGTGTTAATTTGTTAAAAAGTTTAATCTTTTGTGGGAATCATTCAAGTTTTCAAGGAATTTTTTTCAATTGTCCTAGGAACAATTTTTATGAGATCAAGAAAAAGTTCATTCAGAAATCATACCGGTTAGGTTTTATAATCCTTTTTCTGGTGAACATTTTGTTTGACTTGTACAACGATGTTCTCTTTAATTCTGTTCCTTCTAGTGATAAATGCATTCGTCTATCATGAAGTAATTACTGAATAATAATCCCAGGAAAAAAAATTCTTTTGGTTTCATCACAATAAATTATGGTTTCATCATAGGAAAATATGATGTCATAACAAATTATGGTTTCATCACACCAAATTATGATTTCAACATAGAAAAATATGATGTCATCATAACAAAATGTGATTTCATCGTTTCAAAATTTGAAGTCATCTAATGGCATTCTTCTACAGGAATTCATGGTTTCTTTGCCCCATCTTTCCGTGCATTGTTTTACACAAAAGGACGTTATACTGGAATGTTATTTAGCGAAGTTGTACCATGGATATTATAATGATTTGACTTTTGAAAAAGCATTTATTTATTTAGCAAAATATTATTTATGCTGGATTAAAAAATATATATTAAAATATTCCATAAATGAAATTTCCAAGATACAAAATTGAATTTTACCTCGATCAATTCAAAATTCACTTTGATGAATCAACTCGAAAAAGATATAGTATGAAACATTCACTATAAATTTTCAAGGCAGTGGCCTGCTTATAAATTTTGCAAAAATGCAAAAGTTGTAATTACATTGTACATCCTACTATTTTTTCTCTAAATAAAAGCAATTGCAAACATACATTTTATAGGAGAGTAGGATCTTAGAAGAGAGAGTGAATTAGGCCACTTCTCGGACCTCCTCTATGCACTACTGAGTCAGCATTTAAATCCAGCTCTAGTCAGCATGAAAACACAGAATCAACCCTTAGAATAAGCATGTGAGTTATTGTGTCCTCGACTAAGACCGAGTTTTCAATCACTGTGCAGGGAGAAAGTAAAAAAAAATCAAGTACGGCCTGGGTGGCTGAGAATACATCAAGCAAACTGAGCTTTTTAGTTTACGTACCTACAGTAAATGATGTTCGTGTCTATTGGCTCGTAAAGCAACACACTAAACATGAAATTACCTGCAACTTTTTCATGAACGCACATAAAATGACATTTATAAACATATCCTAAGCTTAAACCGGGCTCCAATTCAAGAAGTACCTCGGCGGGATTTTTCTTCGTCGTGGCGTACGCTACGCTCGCCTTCTCCTTTGATCTCATTTGCAAGCTCTAAGAAGACTTCAGACCTGCGTCATCTCGTTAGTCGCGTTTTAATATCCACAAAGAGCCTGTCAATTTCAATAAAACCTTAGGCACCGAATGGTCATGCCTGTACCTAATTCTACAATAACAGTAAAGCTCATTATAGACTCCCTCGTTGAATGTGCTAGATTAACGAAGACTTCTGAGAGATTCTTCAGCAGTTACCTCAGAGTAATTCACCATTTGGAGGATTGAAGTAATGAACGAACTATGGCATGCAGTGATTTCAAACATATTGGCCTTGTAATCATACAACCGACTCATGAATTGAACAATAATAAATTGAATAGAACTGGCTATTAAGCGCAAGCGGGAAACTTTAAGCGCTTCGGTTACTAATAGAATTTGAAGGCTTTTCTGTGGCGGTCTCTGTCAACATGAGTCTTGCACTTTTTATACAAGACTCTGGTCGCATTTGCATCGAGCAATGAGCCAACGTAATTATAGTAAGCCGGAGAGACTCTATCGATTCTAGAAGCTGGCCTCCAGGTGTCCAGCTCACCTGCAATCCAATTATCCAAACAATGACCGAAAGAGACTCGGCGGCAATTTGTCCTGATATCTATGATGCTTTATCGTCTCATCCCGAATAGCTAGTATTATGAATATTAAACGCTGTCTGATTATAAGGACAGTAAGTTTTATGAATCAAAATTGAACCTAGTATGAGGCCTCACATGGACATGAAATCGATTTACGAAAATGAGGTTGCGGTGAATTTCGTGTTACTATTGTCGCCTCTTTAATCAGTGACAGGAGATTTTAAATCGATTCAATTTATGGCGAACACCGGACGCGTACTGAGCTTCTCTAACGTCTTCCTTTATGCGATCTAAGACGTCCATAAAATGTATCTAAATGATTGCCATGTTGATAATAAGGTCTTCCATTATCAAATTTGTCTCATTAATACAAAAGTGGGAGAGTTTCTACACGTTCAGCTACTTTTCTACGCAGCATGTCAAGTTAATTATTCTAGAACTGTCTGATAAATCGGATTACTGGCAAGCTTTGATACTTCAAAGATCTTCAGCATGTACTTGCAAACACTTTTGAGTGTTTTGTATGCTATTCATGATGTCATCTTGACTGTGTAGTGTGTAGCACAATAAAAGGTGCTTTAAATCGTATACGAATCAAAAGAATTTCCTCTTAACAATATGCTGGCTCCTGGCCCTAAGGATCGAGTTCCTTTCGACAAACAACTCCAGAATAATTAGTGTTAACGTTGACTAATGCATTCAACATTCGAAATGATCTTTGATGGTTTAGTTTCATGAGGATCTTCGATCCCTTTCCGCTTGTATAAGGAGGTCGACGCGTAAACAAAGTGAGAGATGTCACCAAATAAGTGGTGAGGCATTTGAGGTGCAGCAGACTCACACAAACAACATTCTTCCTTTGTCAACGAACTTCCCCTGGTCCTGTACAGGAGGCATTGCGTGAGTGGAAGCAACACCTCCTGCCGTATTTTTTCATAATCCTAATGCAGTAAAATTAAGTGACTTGTTTTTTTCTGATGCATATAAAGAGTATGACGTTCTCTATACCGGACGACATTTTACATCGTTAGGCATTTTTATTTGGTGAACACTAGAGTTTAAACATTTAATTACTAGTATACACCTCAGTAAAGCTATATTCCCACCTTTTGAGAGCTTGCTTTCAGGTTCTACTACGCAGGTGAATTAAAGGTGAATAAATAAAGTTGTGTTAGTAAAGAATGAGAGTTAACAAAGGAAATCATCTGACACATTATTTACGCTCTTGCTAAATAAATATCCCTCCCAACGAAATGAACTGTTAAATTGACTCTACGTATTCGATAAAAAGGCACATCTAGCATTAATCCGTTGCATTCTTGGGTTTTTAAAGTGAAAATGCGAAGTATAATTTTGAATTGATAAATAATTTTATCCTCTGATTAAGTATTGCTGAAGTACCATTAAGTATTTAAGAGTAACTGTAAGAATTACTTCGTTTAGAAATAGTACATTCATTGCATCGCATTGTTTTATGAATTAATAATAACCTAGCAAACGGGAAAAAAATTATTTCATGCCAATCGAAAACTGACCACGAGCTAAAATTCCTTTCTCAAGAAATGGACACATAATTTGAGCATATGTTCAGAATGGGCAATTATTTCCATTTGATTAGGCTTGAAGGCCTCAAATGCCTACGGCGTCGAAATTTCATGGATTTGCCACGTCCAGTTCTGACTCGCGCATGCGAGATCTTCAACAAACTTCCATTTCCATTCTTACCAATTCTGGCCGTGTCCAATTGATTAGTTTTGAGCATAAAGCACCCATTAAAAGGAACTGCGGGGGCAATAATAAGTCAAAACTGGGACTGCTTATGACATCAAATCTCGGGAATTTAAAGTGGATGCGAGCGCGTGGGTGATTATGAGTCTAATGAGGATAGATGGCTGCTATTTTAATTACCAGAGCCACCATGCTCCACCACTTCAGAATATTCTCGAGCATTAATCGCAATAATTAGAACAATAGGCGGTCAAAACTGAACAGATTGCGGTGCTATGTTTGAAGCAAGTTTTAGGAAGGTGCATGCTTTAGATTTGTTTTAGCACCTCGTTACAAGAAAGCTTGCTGAGTCTTACAACTTCGAACGCTTTCAATGTACTACATTTTGCCATAGTTAGCTTGCAATAAATTTGGAAAAATATTCCGTAAGGGAGAAGCAAGTTGCATGTGAGCGTATTAGGCAGCTGTATAAAAGTTAGTGCAGTTAAGCAACTGCGTATTTAATTGCGGGGATATGGTTCGTATTTTCAAAACATGTGTTTATTCCTGCAAAAACCAACAACGATACATAACTCTGTTTATGCATTTTTACGTTCTGTGTTTGCATTATCAGTAAATAAAAAAGTATTCCTTGTAAATTTCTAGATTTTACACATTTCGAGCTCGTGAGTTTCATGCAATATTCCATGGAATAAATGAAAGCGTTAAGACACTCATCCCGTGTCTGTTTCATAAGATAGCTGCATCAGCAACTTAATGCTTTTAATAACGTGGAGTGTTGCGTGAAGTATTGTGCACTTCGCATTTGTCAAATGCTATTTTCATCATACAGTTGAAACTTTTTCTTCAACACTCGTATAAATTCTTCAAATTATATTTTAGTACAACCTTTTTCAAGTCATTTGTAACAGGTTAGGAATTTAAAGCTCATCGTTAGAAGCAGGTTAGAGGTTCAAATGAGGGTACAGAAGCCAGACAGATCTGTATAGAGAAATTAAAATCCTGATAGAACATTTCGAAAAATCTGATTTTCGTGATACACGGAACACTCGCCTCCTACCTCGTCTTAATCGATTCATGGTCTTGTTCCGACAGGCCAGCGACTGCCGGCCGATCTCATTGAATAAAACTGATAAATGCCATTATGAGAGCATTTGAAATTTAACGAGGCTGCCAAGAGCTGATTGGGTATCAAAGAGGCAATAGAGAAGTGCCATGCTGCAATCTGATAACTCGACAGCCTCTTCAATAGCTGGCGGAGGTGCGTGATTGCTTCACTTTTCCATGCCACGACGCTCTTGATTAACCAAAAAATGGTTTAAACTAAAATGAAATCTGATGAACTGATTGCGAAGGCGATTGGATCTTGGGGTGAATATAATCAACATAGTCCGTATTGTTGTAATCTCTATGCAAAGTAAAAATGATGTGGGCATGCTTTGGGAAGTAACTAATTGATTTAAGTTCAAGTTTTGGGATAATTTTGCTGATCATAATTTATGATGCTCATAGTTTGGCTGACTGTGTCACAAAATTTCAAAGTCTTAGAAAAACTGGAGCTAGCTGACCAACAACAAGATTGAAGTCGAAGTATGAGTGAACTCAGCATCCGAAGTTCCATCAAATTCACGAGGAAAAGCAACGCAAGCTATTGGGAGCGTCCTTGTCGGAGTGATTAACAAGCAACTGATCGACATACGATCCTTGTCATGCCCCTGAATGGTTGTGCGTGGCCTTCACTACCACACAGCCGACCGAGCTTTAGTATTTCAGATTGATTTTTCAGAATTCTTTATTTAAATTTCAGTTTAAAGGATCAGTTGAGCTGTAGACGACTGATCGAGACTAGAGCTCGTGAAGGTACCAAATGGATGGGCTTGGCAGCACGACTCTTAGACGAGACTCCTTGATCTTGACCTACAAATTGCAAAAGTATCACAATTCATTTTTGCTATTTGCTATTGAACGTTCTTACTTCCAGTGTCTGTTTACGTTTTCACCTACGTTTTTAATGTTTTGGCGGGAAAAAAAGTTACACGTAACCACTTTGAGCATCCATGAAAAAGCAAGCATATATATGTACTTCTTTAGAGGCCTGCTGTGGTACTGAAAGTTTTCTTACATTAAAAATCTAAACAGAATTAATTTCAGACATTTTTATCGTTAATAAAGAAAATTGCAAAAATAAAACACATTTCAAGTAACATTTTCAAACATGAGTGAAGATATAGCGTGAGATTGAGAGGCTCTTCTTGACTTCATGTTTTCAAATCTTTTGGCATTTCAGTAGCAGAGAGCGGAATATTTTGCTACACTACCTGACGTGAGTTGGCTTAAGAGAGAGTTAGGTGAGATAGAGTGCGATAAGACTACGTGTTTTGCAACACTTCAAGGACAGGGGACGTTTGCAGGCTGCCAGTCGACCTCAGAAGTGCATCGTCAGCCAATTTCCTAGAACCGTCGCAAGCTCCAGATCAGATGACAGATAGGATTCTTATTCTTGGCTCGCGTTAACCAAATGCTACATGATCTTCTATTGTGTTCTTCAGTACGCTCTTGTGTTAGGGTTTCTCGTGCATAAAATTCAGTAGTTTTAATTTATTTAAAGTGAAAAATTATTGTAAAGCCATGTTTTACGAGAGAATCTTTTCTATATTTTGCGTCCTGCATTATTTGATTTAACAAAAGCGTTAACAGCACATTGTTTTGATGTGCTTCCGGCGTAAATACAGCAAGGGAATTTTGCAGCAATGCTAATTTAAAGAATAATTTTCTTAACAGCATGCATGCAATTATTTTCATTTCAACTAATATGGACGATTCATAGACATTATTTTCTCGCTGAAATTTTAATTCTTATCATAAAACTCTGTAAATACTGATAATCATTCGAAAAATACTGAATTATTTACCCAAAGCGAAAATTAAGTCTGTAAAAGAACAAATTGACGAATGCTCATTATTTTTTGTTAAAAAACACACATTCCACTTTAAACAAATAAAATCCCTCTACATAGTTGTTTGGTTACAACGTACAACAAAGTATCAAAGATTAACCTAGTTTAACCTACGTGGATGAGGTAAGGTATAAAAAATTAGTTATTTTCACGATTGTGTTGTGGACGGCGGTGCGTCATCAGGACCGTCTTGAATTTGAACAGAAATACATTAACTCGGTCACTTTTGCCTCAACTGAGCTGATGTCAGTGGCAACCATTAAATACTGCACAGCTACGCTATACAAACTTCAGTAGTGTTTTAATTTAGAGGCTTTGTTTACAGTATGGAGTAATATTACAGAAGCATATTTGATAGAGTGATCCATGTATATAACTGAAGAACTGTGGTGAAGATGCGCTCGAAAACTATAAAGACTAATGTGCAGGTTTAGAGTACGTCAACAAACGTTGTTGATGCCATCATTGAAGTAGATGCTGATGAAAAACAGAAATCAGACTGATCGCTTCATCTCATTTAACAAAATATCATGAGTCAATGTTCCAGAGATACCTCACAGATCCTCAGTTTCACAGTTTATTCTAAATGCAAGTTTTCTCAACTGAATTATTTTGTACACTCCAAGTTTCAGAAGTCTGTTGATGAGCAAACGATACATGCACTACCAAAAATTACTAAGCCGTTCCATAACTTTAGATTCATTTTTCACTTTTTTCAAAGAATTCTATGACAGTTTATTCATGCTTTACTAATTGGGGCTAAGGGCAAAAAATTATCCGACTCATAATTTTGTTTTACGTACAGTCCGAAACATGCTTGAGTTTGTATTTCCATTTGAAAAAATTGATTGTTCCCATTGTAAAAAATAAATTACGATTCTCCTAACTGCAGATCGTAGTCCGAAAAGCTAGTTTTGTTGGGCAAATTCACGACCAGGTTCACGTGCTGCTGCTTTTTGTAGAGGAAACCTCATGAGTGCGGCGGCGAAACTCGCACTTCACTCCCAATTGAGCTGATTTATGCAGTCGTTCTGACGACTTTTATTTGCTCCGACTTATGCAAATTAAATAACGCTTGTTCCATGAACTTTAAAGCCATCCGTCTTCTGAGAAGTGAGCTCGTAAATAATGATAACAATTAAAATGGAGGTCACTTCACGAGGCTCTAATGCAATTTGTCCACCGAGATTTATGGCGGGTGTTGGGTGCGCTGTTGCCGCTGTGGTTCTCTACATGAGCGTCCAAGACAGGGGCTTTAATATTGGACACACATGTACACAAAACTGAGTATCATCTACACGAGTACACGGGTGTTTGTGGTAAAGACCCATTCAAGATATATACAGCTCTACTTGAACAATAGTATCTCCTGTCTTTACATGACCATTGAAAGCAATAAACCACTTCTCGACTTTGCCACGAGTAGCATTTACAAATGTACAAGGAAATGAAAACTTTCAATTTTTCTTACACTCTCTATTACTGTGATTTTTTTTTAAACTTCCTACGACGTACGATATACCGACATCCAGTGCCGCTAAAACACTGCTCAATATTCTACACGTACAATGTTACATACTGCATTTATGCCAGATATTTGTATGGGTCTTCTCTTGAAACAGATTGTGAACGTAAACTCCTGAGAAATGTACACAAGCATGCCTAATTAGTGAGAATATTAGAGTTGTTTGAAAACAACTTCAGTTTAACTTAACAATAACTTGGATTCGTAAGCTCTAAGAGAGCACAGAACTTATAATTATTATAATTATTAGATTCTGTGAAATTAACTTCACTTTAAATTAACTATAACTTGGCTTATAATGCATCAGTTTTAACAGAACACACAACTAAGGCCAATTTAGTGAGTGAGATTGTGGCTAAGGCACTTCATATTTCATCATCTTGGTATTCATGAGTTTTCTGTAACGGCTCATAACAGTTCACTGAGTTGCTGTACAGATCTTTGCAGAGATGGTCTCGTGCACGCGCGTGTAACCTAAAGATGGTAATGAACATTTCTATCATGACCTGTTATACAGTTCGTATATATTTTTTGAGAACTCTGACCGAGACAAACATTTAGAATATAAAAATAAATAACCTTCTTTAGATAACTTTAGACCGACAAATTTAATTTAATACGACAGGTCTAATACTGCTACTGTACGACCGAACATAACACACACACCCTAAATATGAGTGAAAGGTCATCACTGCTCTACGGAATTGGAACCCTAGTTGCCTGACCGAAATGAAATAGCAATAGTTGCCTGAACCTAAGATGAAATAAGGACGCCTGGGTGCCATCAAGCCTGGATTACGAAGAAAACGAGAAATCAATGACCCTGAGACTCATGTTGGAAATAACAAGCTTGTCTAAGCCGCAGCTACGCAATTGATTTGAATGACATTAACGAGACGAATCTGCGAAGATGACAATTGCGTGACAGCGCCGGACAGATCACAACAAAATTTTTCTTCCTAAGCGACGGTGACGCAGTCGATCTTCTAAATTAATTTGCTGTTCGAAGCACAGGAAGGTTCCTGATGCGTTGAAAAGCAGCACGGACCTCGACAATCCCGCTACAATGGGTCATTTTGTACTACAGCTCATGTTCTATTGTTTTATTTCGTGTTTTTATCCACATTCGTGTAGCTGTATCTTCAGCAGTTTAGTGAAGAAAAATTTCCGAAAAATCTACCAAATTTAAATGCTATATAGGCTATTATTACTTTTGCAATTTTTAATTGGATTTTAATTTTGTCAACTTTTTTGTTTCATGTGCAATTTTTTACAATCGCTGTCGCAGTTTTTAAAAATGATACATATAGGGTTGAAATTCCACATTTGAATTATGGACAAATGATTTACTTTTAAGTGCATTCAACCGAACAATCGCGGATAATGTATTATTGCTGAGAGTTAGTAACTATTTGTGCGTATTATATTCGCATCAAATGCTTAAAAAAAAACCTACGTACTACGTTATGGTCTAAACTAGTCTCCATTATTAGTTGTCGTTTAAGGCACATGAAGGAAATAAAATTCCTTTCCAGAGAAAAATGCAAATCGATATTCAAATAGATATGCTCCGAATGAAAGTGGCAACATGCGCCGTTGTCTGCGTGGGTATCTTTTGAATTAAAAATATACGTAATGCCCACTGCCCTGTGAGTGAAGTGCTTCTGACTCAGTTGTGCATTAACTACTTCCGCCTCAACAATCGTCCTTTAACATCACGGTAATGACAAATTTGGTAGTTAAAAAATAATCCATCATCCTGTACAAAACGCCTACGAAGTTTTGCGGAGCTGAAACGGAAAGAATACGTTATCTATTATTTCAAAATTGATGACACTAGCGATTGTGTGTGTATTTTAAAGCGCTAAATGAGTTGAAGACTAAACTGAACCAATTTAAACTCATTGACTTACTCTGTATTTATTATGGAATAAGATTGGAAATTCCTCATGGCTGTAATCTTCATGAAGGAGCGATGCCGCCCTCGTAGCGCTGCCTCGCCAGAATGAGCAGCGCTAGTTTCTGTGCTCCAACTCCATGCCAGACGAAGTATCGCTCGACTCCG
>VCRD01000322.1:128131-184167 GCA_006783055.1 Trinorchestia longiramus
ATTACAGCACACGGCTCCATTTGACGTAAATTACTGGAGGAGTTTTATTTGGTGGCATTTTTGAAGCGAGTTCTCAGGGTGTGGAGACAAGCACCAGAAGAGATACGGGATAACCTTCATATGCTGCTGTACACACATCAGCAGGTCACAAGAGTGAATGACTGTGGTCTTAGAAATGTAGCATGACAATTTGGAGAACTAGCGAACTTGACAGTCACTTGTATGTTATTACAGTTTTTCTTCATTATTTTATTCTACTAAGTTGTAAAAACTGCTGGTAATGTTATTTCCGTGCCACAATTTGCAACACGAAAGAAACATGACTCATGACTGTGATACTATTGAGTGGTGCGGCGTGTAAATAAATAACTAGTAATTTTATTTCTACAAGCTTGAACGCTGGGCAGCATACAAATATCGATCTAATTGCTCAGCCAAGGTGGTCATTAATGAAGACATTTTGCAATTATCGGGACTTGGAAACGAGCTGATGTGTCGTAATAATACTTCAATAATTACAGTCACACTATCAGAAACAAAAGTCGTTTGTTTGGGAAGTGTGACTCCTCCCTAGAAAAGCTCTACTCTCTCCAAGTTTGTTAGCACACTGTAGCAGTCCCGCTCACGCCCCTCTAATACAAATGAACGAGTTAATAGAGACCCAACGTCGCCATATATGGCCCTGCGGAGAGAGAGGGCTGCACTTACATGCCTTATATGGGCCGTGGAATAAGAAGGGGAGATCCACAGGAGAAAAAATCCCCTCTGGTGTAGGATTTCTGACATGGAGTCGTAGGAAAAATGCAAAAAATTTGAAAGGAAATTCTTCTTGCAATTGAGATTAGGAAGGTGGCTATGTACGGTACTAGGGTGATTTAAAAACAGGGGTGGAACGATGAGTCAGAGTTTGAGAACGTATTGGTTAAAAAAAACGGGAATAAACTAGGATGTCATTTTACGGGAGGGACTAGGAGGAAGGTAAATTTGAAGTGAGGCAACACTAATGTGATTGCACGTCAGGGACAAGTTAACAGTAAAAAATTGCAGGCAGCAATGAAGATGAAAAGAATTGCATGATAGAGGTACAAGTGATTGCGCGTCAAAGACAAGTTAGCAGTAAAAATAGAAAGCTGAACTACATTGTAAGGTGAAGGTAAATTGCGTATTACTATATGTACAAATACGAGTACATCTTGTAGTTTACGTATACAAAACCTTAAAAAAATCCAAGTTCTTTTGTTACATCATCATTTGCAGAAGAAACAGAAGTTCGGCTTTGAGTTAGTTACTCGGTTACTTGAGGAAATCAACCAAATGAGGTGAAGGTTCGTGGAAACTTTAACGACCATGTATTTCAAATTCTTTCAAATGAAATGGAAATTGAAAAAATGTAGATGATGGATTTTATTTTTTTGTAGTAATCTACTGCGAACAAACTTATTTCTTTTATACGAACTGACAATCAACATTATAAAAACAGTTTTTATATCTCATAGAAAAGAGTGGACAACATTGACCGGGCGATTGATCTTGCACATAACTGCATCTGCCTCTATATAATGAAACCTTGTTAAAGATATGAGGTTGATATTCATAATCTGAACATCACAGTAAGATAGCAGAAATAATCAATCACCACTCATTTCAATAATACTCTATTTTGTAAACATTTTTTTCAAATAATGCAAACAATTTTGTTTGGGGTATTTATGACCTTATGTGCTGCACACGTTCGTTCGAAATAATGAAGTGTAGACTTCTATTTGTTTCAGAAGAACGAATCCAGTACGGTATCCCAAGTACAGTAATTTTTGACAGTAAGCGGTAATTTTGTCTCTGTAAACAAGAGTACTCTCACAAACATGAACTCTCTTTATTTTTTGACTCTTTTTCAAAACATTGCTGAACTGAACACTTCAAAATACACCAAATATCACAAAATTTCTTCACAAAATCTAAAGCCAAGTCACAAACCCTTCTGGAGCCAAAAATATACTACATGTCCACATATTTAAATTCTACATAAATCAGATATTTAGAAATTTTTAGAGAAGAATTTGACTAGAAGTAAGGCGTTAGTGCATTGAAAAGTATACGATAAGCGTAGATAACTCGTTTTAAGCTCCAATAAACAGCGAATTACAGTTTGTGGCGTTAACGCTCTCGGCGCCGCGCTGCATCCAACACTGGACGTTCACAAACTGCACTAATACCACAGCGTGAGCCCTCGTAATGGAAATTGATGGCGCCTAATTTGTTAATAAATCTTTTGATATATCAATATTTGTGCACTTAGCTGGCGTGAAAATGTCTGTTATCGAACGGTATTCCCAGGAAAAATTCAGGCGATTATTAAACAACAAGAACTTGAGGGCCCGTCAAGGGTCCGAGCTTGTGAAGGCGAACAGAAGACGTAGAGTATTTTGATTCAGAACTGGTGACTTACATCGACAGGTCAGTGCCATGACTTGCACATGATCGTCTCGAGGAACCTTGCTGAGATTTATTTACGTGGGAAAGGTTCTTACTTCACTGTGAGTCATGCTATGACACTTGGAGCAAGATAAAATCTGTCTTACACTTGCATGTCCCTACTTTCTTGTAATTCTAATTACAACTATAAGGCGCGCATAACCTGGAGGCATGAGAATATGAACAATTGTTTATATGTTCCTAGTATACTGCGTAGTGACCCAATTTAAGACTGAAGAAAATTGTAAGGTTAACTATTGTTGAATTTGGCCTTCGTAGCATTCGAAATAGAATAGAAATGGCAACAGGAACGAGCCGTCTGGTTTATTCTTGGGCTGCTACCCAAGTGTCATGTCGTCTCTAAAATAAAAACATCAATTATGTACACGCACCGCAATCATACACCGGCACCATGAGTTACATATTTATAGAATCAGTACTTTATTACACTGCGGGGTTCTTTATTCAGTATTTGTAGAAAATTTTTGAATGTGTTCACAGTGCCAGCAGAAACGATGTTTTTCTGGCAGCTGGTTCCAGGTTCCAGCAGTTGTGACTGCAAAGAAATAAATGGACTAACTAAGTAATTATTTTCCAATCTTATCAATTTCAAAGCATTTATAAATCCACAAAAACAAAAATTTTGAAGGATGCACATAAGGTCAAATAAAAAGTATTCATCGCAGGCAGACGGGAAAAAATATTTTCAGAAATTTATGAAATTATTTGCGCCAAAATAGCACGATACTTAACACAGTTAAAGTTAACTTTAATATATTGGAAGAAATAATGTCAATGAAAATTCGATAAACTTTTGTTATATATTCAAGCCGGGACGATATTCTAAGATCAAGTATTCTAAGAAAGTTTTCTTAACATTACCTGAATATTATTGTTACTAATTAGTAGCGAGTGTTCTGTTGTCTGAAACATCTTCTAAGAGCTTTTAACTTGAGACAAGATTTTTGCAGACATCAGTTCAAAATTCTCTCACGCGGTTGTACAAATTTGTGCAAATATTTTAGACTCAAAGAGCTGTTATTCTTCAATTTGAGTCTTTAATTCTTAAAAAATAATCTATAGAATTCACGTTGGGCCAAATTACAAGTTCCTGTTGTATAGAACTTCTGCTGTTCTCAATCAACGAACACACATCTCTTCTGAAAGTCTCATGCAACAGAATTTTTATACTATCATGCGTAATGTTAGCTCAAAATAGGAGGAAATGAAAATGAAAGTATAAAACTTTCATGGAAACATTTACGACGCATTAATTTGGTATCCTTTTTGCTGAAGGCTCGTTCATTCACTTCGAAGGCGAACTCCCGTTTTGTGCACAAAGATATCCATGAAATAAGTTTTGATGGTCATATTCTGTATGGTCGTACGTGGGTCGTAACATCCACGTGGGTCTCAGAACAACTTTACTAGAGTAGGCGAACAAGTAACGTGCATACTGATCCTTCCTTCTCTTCCTTCCGCTTACACAGGCACCAAAAAAACGCGTCATCCCGGTATCTGTTCACCGATGGCATTTCAAATATAGTATCTGTTTTGGCTGTTTCTAGTTTTACGATTTTTTGAGATGATTTTGTGTTCATCATAGGAAATTTGCAGTAAATGTCATGAACTGCGATGAGCTTTCTGTCGTCAAATAGCAATCGCATTCATTTTTTACGATACCAAGTGTTACTTTAGGGATACAGTGTGACAAGTGCGTTCTTATTAGTCTTTCATATCGCTTTTCTCAGTGAATTTCTAAATGCATTAAAATCGCCAAAATCTTTGAATATTAACTAAAGTAATTTATTTATTTTCATTGCCATGGTGGACTAAACGTGACTTAAAAGAAATTTACGACGTATTCCCTCTATGGCATATTCATTTTCATAAAATATGACTTACATTAGCCCTAGATGCCATTCGAGGGTCTACTTATGGACAGGTGATGAATGACATAAGTTACCAATAACAAGAACATCTGCATAAATAACTTTGATACTCACACGAGTCAAACAAAGAGACCTCTAGCATGTCACAGTCTATATTTTCAATGCGTTCATTACGACAGAATTGCAGAGGCAGATCCGTGTAAGGCACTCGATATTTCTTCCAAAAGGACAAACACATAAATCATCCACAGGAATATGATGCTGCGTACTAGCATGATGCTGGTATATATTTTAATAAGGATCAGGAGATTCTGCAAAGCAGGGTTCCATATTTGAGTCTCGCCGCCTACACGCATCCCCCCAAAACTATAAAGCTTGCACTTTAGCATTTAATGGAGCGGTGCTGGAATAACGCAACACGCTTTCAAGTGCAATACACGCGCGTAAACATGAACTCCAGTTTGCTACGCACTTGACAAATGACGGAGCTGATGCGATGCGCGACCTCCTGATTGAACTTATCCTCATTTGGATTATGGAAATCCATCCCTTCGAGTCCTTTGTTTTCTGGCTCCGTCATTCTCGAGCGAGTCCTTCAGCCAGCGTCAAGAAACGTCGCGTTTTCAAAAGCGTCAACTTGAACTTTCACCATTTTTTTTAGTGATTTAGCTAGCTTTTTGCTCATCAATTAATATTGCCATCTAATGTTGCGAGAAGCTGAGGGTAGAACTGGAAGTCAGAGATGTTTTCCTGCATTATTATCAATATTGTCGTTATCGAAATCAAGTGTAAGGTATGAATTCACAAATAATCACTTGTTTTGCAAAAAAAGTACTTTGTGCGCTGTAGAATACAACAAACGTTGGCTGACGTTTTACAGTTGAATATAACTAATACACATGTACATACACAAAGTACTAATATAATTATTGTTACTACTTTGCCATGCCAACCTTGTAGGAATCTGCAAGATTGCCATATTTCATTGCATATTGGAGACTATTGTCGGAACACACTTGATGTGACTGATATGCTCAACATGCAACAGCTCATATTTCGTTTTAATGACACTCGCTTATTTTGGACACACACATACAGAGTTACAGAACATTTATTTTGCAGGTGTCAAAAAAGATTTCATGTATGTTGTAAAAAAGTCAGACTAAACGAAAACGCCAACACGAGTTACTGAACAAGAAAGTAATCAAGCAAAACGTTGTTTATCTAAATACGTATTTATAGCACATTTTATGTAATGTTTACGTACATATATGTGATGCATATATTAGTATGTACATCGGGTGACTCCCATGGAACTGTCGTGTTTTAGGTTTCATTATTTGTACGCATGATAATTATTGAACTAATTATGTGACTTTGAAGATGTTTTACATGTATAGTATTACTATTCTACTGGAGCTTCTTGTTTCTTAGTTCATTTACGAAGTGTAGTTTCACGTTTTTTTCTACTTCAATCAAAACTAAATAGATTGGAAAAATTACTTGATGGACGATCATGTTTCTCTGCTAAAAATTAATAGTTTATTAGAATACTTTTGAGTTAACAGTTCCATGTATTTTAGCATTGTCTATTGCCTGACCATTTTTCGCAGTTACCGGTATCAAAGTACCAAATTTTCGCGTGATTATCTGACAAAGCGAACTTTAGTTAACTTCAACTTTGTATTCAGTATGTCAGAGCTTTTTTAAGACACAACAAATGCCATTAATAAAAATACAGATCGATGAAGCTCCGATGAAGGCTTGGTAATTATCAAAGCTCGTGTGCATGTAGGGCTCATATAAATATCTACGCTTAAGGAAATGAGCAACTGTGTTGTTAGTTGCGAAGTTTGCAACAGAAAGAGATTTCTTTTCGTAAAACTTGGTCCACTGACAGGAAAGCACAAGCAAATTAAATAGTTGTGTTCGACAGGAAAATTTATTAAATTAACTAGTTATCTAATTTTATTCGCTGACAAGAAATTTTGTAATTATTTAAAAAAAACGCATTTTACTCTCACCGCTAAATTATCGATAAAAATTGTAAACGGCAATTCACTCACAGATAAATTCAATTCAACTCGAAGTTGAACCTCTAAGTTAGGTCTCCTAAAGCTTGGGTAATTAATGCTATTGAAGAATTACGAGTGTTTTGGCAATAGGAACCTTTGGACAGGAGGACAAACTCGCAGTTTTTGCATCAAGGCCAGAACACAAAATTATGAGCTTCTTCAGACACCTCTGTGTGAAGCTAATTCTCTAGTAAAGTACAACTAAATTTATGACGGAACATTATGCATGAATGAACTTCTTGCAGATTGCAGTTTGTTGAACGACCATGTTGATTAACTTCTCAAGTTTCAGTTGACATGAAGAGCTAATAATATTTTGTATATAGGTAACTAATATACAGTGCGATGAACTCTTGGATAAAATTTGTGAGACAATGATGCAAACAAAAATATCGAGAAAGAAATTATCGAGGCCACGAAAACGATACGAGAAAAAAATTACCACTATGAAGGATTGGAGACTTGGCTCAACTGCGTGACTTTAGCTGCTGTCTTGAAACCGTTCATATCATCAACTGCTAACACACATATCATCAACTGCTAACACAATAAATACAAATTCCACGTTTTGCTCAATTCTGCACTTATTCCTACGCAATGGCTAAATTTTGGTTTAAATTTCTATCTGTTACGTGCAGCATCAGTGCATGACGGCGCTGTGTGGCCCTCGCTATGGCGCATACGCCATATTCACGCTGACGGGACGCACTTGCTAACCGCACCGTAGTAAGCTTGATCATTTGCTTGCCTGCTCGCTGCCTCAGTTATGACAGAGTCTCTTGCTGGGTTATGTAGAAAAAATATTAATAAGACCGTATACGTAAGACTGGTATTGTTCTCCCTGCAATTACACCCTCCTGAACAGGACAAGCCATTGTATCAGAGCTACCGCCCTGAAACAAGGGAAACGTGGTTAAATAAACAGAGTCCACTTCCCTGGAGTCCTCTGGCTTGCGTGCGTCCCAAGATGCTATCACCCCTGCTTATGGAACATGCCTGGTGTGTGGACAACCTACACCGCCTTCGTTGCAATACACTTCTTATTTTTCCTCAAGTCGCCTGAAAACAAACTCGTGCACTCAAATCTCACGTGATGCTCGAGACAAATGATAGGGAGCAGAGCCTCAGTGACGGGGATCACACTTTTCATGATCCTCCCACCTTGGAAGACGTGATAGTCTTTGTGTGCACATAGTGCGTAACCAGTTTGTTTAGTTCTTCACAATCGATCAAAAGCATGTCTCGTAATTTACACCGACACTTATGATCGATCGCTAGGGTTTGACCACTCCGGCTCCATATCTGTTCTGCCAGCATTTCGATTAACACCTGAGCTCGTACGTCAGTTTCACGGAAAGCAAAAATGTATCCCCTAAAATATAATTTATTATCTGCAATAATTGGGGCCTTCACCACTATTGGAGTGCGTGCACAATGTTATCCATTTCCATTGCAGACATCCATAATTCACATGGGCAAAAATTAAAAAGTGATAATATTTATTATATAGTTTTCCACACAATAAAATCTAGCAAAAAATTCATATGATTTCAAAAAATATTCATAGCTGCTCGAAAAAAACATTTATCATTTAGTTAAAGACCATCACGCCAGTGGTAAAGATTTTTACGATATAACAAATTTTCTTCTTTAAATTCAACTTGTAGTTATTTTTGTATTAGTCAAATAGACACTGCTGAAATATCGAGGTAGTTCATAGTTACTTTTTACATGCTTTCAGGAATAATTTTGTTTCTCATCGAAGAAACTTACATTTGAATCTGCATTCAAAATCTCTGAAGAAGAGAAAGTACGTGAGTTATGTTCAAGAAGACCTCAGAGAGTTGTGTTTGTACCTGACCTCAAGGAACAGATCATGGGACCAAGAGCTGTCATTAAAACAACTCTAACAAACCGATAAAAATCTGATGAGCTGTCTATGCTTTCAAATAAGTTCTAGCTCCCTTCGCTAAGTCCATATTTGGTGTTGCTGTTCCACCCTACCGAGATGCCCTTATGAAGACATAATGCCTGGGCAATGCCATCAAGCGTCGCAGGGACATTACCATTAAAAATGAAATCCTCTTGTGAAATAAGCACTGATTTCTCTATAAGGAGTGATATCGCTGTAGAATAGAGGCTATTGTACAACCTTGGTGTTCTCATCATTTTGTACATAGAAACATGAACGCATTGCGAGCGAACGACAATCAAAGAAAGAATGAGATTTGACTATGAATCTATCCCTAAAGATACGTATGCTAGAAACTAACATGTACGATCCGTCCATTTACAGTATTTCAGGTACATCTGAATCTGAAACAACAAGGGAATATATGTATGTATTCTGTCACAATTTATTCAAAAAATAAGGAAGAGTTAGATGTCACACACACACATATATATATATATATATATATATATATATATATATATATATATATATATATATATATATATGTATATATATAAAATAGCTTTTTAGTTAACATACCATCAATACAAACTAGTGAATTAGTCGAAGCATTCAGCTGTGGACGTATCATTACCGAGTCTATGAGTGTAAATTTCATCTTCGATAATGTTGTGACAGAAAATGGATATGTACGTAATTTTTGTTCGTAAAAAGCCAGCTAGCATGATAACATAAAATTTTCAGTTCTATTTCTTGTCATTAAGCATATACATAATGTGACCTGAAATCTTGTCATTAAATATACATAATATGATCTAAAAGTACTTCTGAAAACACATCCTAGAAATGCATAAATTACGTTTTTCAGCGCCTGAACCTACGAGGCTAGCCGCCGAGGAAAACTGGTACGGTTCATTGTGAAGGCTTGCAATTATATCATTAAAATTAATTATATTATCTTAACTAATATAAGTCATTTTGCTTCTACTGCTTCAAAATAATGCTAAAACAATGAACTTATGTTGAACTCATGAGCTCGAATCTTGAGCCAGAAAAACCATTTCTCTCTCAATGCAAATCTGGAATAAAAGTACACATTTCCTGCAATTGTTTACATCAATAAAATATTTTAGCTCTGTCAACCTATAGGCACTGCAAGTCATAGCCTTGATTGTAAAACGCAAAAAACATCAAAGGCCCCTAAATTCATTAAAATTCAGACCACGATAACAATAAAGTCAAAATGTTTTTTCCACGAAATACCATGGTAATAATATGATATCAACGCAATAGTTACATTTTTATCATGATTATATATAGGTCACTGCTAATAGTTATGTTGATGATCATAGTATTTATACAATAACTAGTGTATCCGTGCCATCAAAAATGATGGCAAATCTAGTGTATAATAAACACTTAGAATACAGTATTTTTGAGCCGCAATAGAAGTAGTTATAGCCATTCGTGTCATATCCTAGGTACAGAAATTCAGCATTACTGAAAGCAACTGCGAGCTTGTGTATGTATATTGTAATATGCAATACCTCGCCGAACTCGGTATCCACGATACGGACTCGAGTATATTAGGCTCTGGATCTCTCTAATTTTTTTTGAAAGTGACTTATTATAGTGCACTTGTACAGCAAAAATGAGTGCATTAATTCACCAGTGAACTGAAACCAAGACCGCCAGTGCTAGTTTCTTCCTATCTATTCTTAAGAGCGTAACGCGAAACATATAAATAATTCATTCTTAGTATTAGATTAGATGACGATGTACCGAGGCACTTCCTCCTCATGTGAGGGCGCAGACGGAGTAATTATTACAGGGTGCTTCAAAAAATGTACTCATTCTGACTACCCATGACTGGTGGGAGAATGTTAAAATTTCATTTTTTGACATTTAATTTTCTTGAATTCGATGTTGTTTAAAACTTGTAGCTTTGTCAATCAACACTTAAATTAAAAAAAATACACCGCATAAGTAATGGGTAGTCGAAGAGCAAGAGCATTGCTTTGGAGCCCCACGTATTACATTGGCTTGACTGCTGAGGCGCTTCAGTGTGAGGGAGAATGCTGCATTTGTTCGGTATAAATTTTAAATGCAAGAAAATTTCACGGAAGCGATCAATTCAAAATTCAAATGGGTTTATATTTGAGAATATTTGTAATTGTAATACTGATTTTGGCGGTGCGTGAGAAAATTGAACACATGGTTTTAAGCTTATGAAATTAATAATCATAAAAAATCCTTACTAGTACGTTGTATGAAGTTGGGAGAAAATAAATTTAAAAAGTTAATTAGTCTATATAGAAATAGAGCTGTAGTATTCTTGATCATCTGCTAATTTTTAAATGCTCAATACGTTTAAATGCCCGTATTTGTGCCCGTAATTACATGAAATTATGTCTTTAAAATTGTTCCAGAAAGGAAGAGTTTGGTTGTGCGTCTGCGACACGGGACACTGGGTACTCCGTCACGCTTATCTCTTGCTAAAATTCTGAAAATAACTAACCGACCTTTCCTCATTACAGTATTCATCTGTGTTTTCTGAGGCAATGCAAGACGAAAAGCCTTTCTTCTTTCCTCATTCGTGGACAGTATAATAAATAACTCTAACCTATTCCGGATTTGTCAATCGATAAGGCAGATAATAGTCGTATCTGTAGAAGAAAACGAGTCAAGATAAAATATTCTCTGTCCAAAGTAATGATGTATATGCCTGGCTGTTCCTTGAAGCACGATTTTTCAACAGTATTTTAAAGCAAAGACCTATCCAACGGACACTCGCCCAGACCATTGCCTTATCAGTCCAATGGTCAATTTCTTTCAACATTCATCGGGCCGTTCTCAATGCTAATCGCTGATAATAAATTTTTCAAACTTTCCGTAAAATCTTGGAAAATATTACAGCGTTCACGGGGCCGTTTGCACTGTTAAAGAGCCGTAAATTATCACATATTTGTACGCCAATTAGCAATCCATTAGTCCATCCATCGCTTCTTATCAGCGCATCGACAAAAAGTGGCGGTTCCTCGGCCTGTATCGTCTTTGTCTGGTCGCTCATCTGCGGCTCGACGTGGGACCTTCTTCACGTGACCGGGCCCTATCAACAATAGCACAAAACCCGCCGCACAAATTGCTGAGAATCAGTCAAGTTTTGAAGGCATAATTAGCGAGCAGATCATCTTTGCTGAGTTCATGAGCATTGGAGCGCTTGGAGGTGCCTGCCTTCCACAAATGAATTATGAAAATGAACGTTTCGTCGTCCTTTGCACAGCTGGTGAAGTTTGCATGTTTGACAGAGAAGTTATTCGAGTGAATACAAATTTTCTCAGACCAGATAAGCGAAAAAATGTTTCTCGGACAATGTTTATGATGTACAGGTTATGTCAGGCAAATTAACTGCGATAGAAAGTGGCGATACTGCAAAGCGTGCGCAATTAAAGCATGACTAGGTTTAACGACTCTTTGTATAATTCATTATCGTGAGAACTTTAAAGTACTTCATTTAGTAAGGTCGTATGCAGAGTTGGTCAGGAGGTAGTAAAGAGAGTTGGACAATGTAATGAAAGGACACAATGGCACTCAGGGTAGAAGTTCACGGTGCTTACATTTAAGAGTACGAGCTTGCATTCGTCATGTCAACATAATGAGTGGAAATTCAAGCACAGCAGTTTATTAAGTTCTTCTTAATAGAAAGTTCTTTAATTATAAGAAGTTACACAAGCCCCCTGATTTTATAGCACTGTCTCACTATCACCATTTCAGAAGAAAAACAAGGCTCAGTTGCATGCTTACTTCAGACTTGTTCCATCATCATTTGCACCTTCCCTGGTCCTACATCTGCACACCTTGATGGATGTTGCACATGACGAGTCCTACTCGTGAACTCAGAGTCCGATCTCCTTCCCGTGCAAGATCAAAACTTTGATTTCGTCGCCTCTTTCTCTAATTGACGGACGCTTCAGAGATCGACTGATGACTGGCGGTGATCATCACCAGACTGCATGCAGCTCACATCAGATGCGCAGCACGAATTGCACAGAGTCGCTTTTTCTCGACTCTCTTCACATTTTGTTCACGGACAATTTTCGTGGTGTGTGTCATGCGCTATAGTTTAGTACGTACGCACAATGAAATTCTTAAATCTGTATTCATTCAATTACTTAATTGGAGATGATGAGTGTGAATTCCCTCTGACTGTCCTAATATATGAGGGGATCATTTTGCGTCTACATTACAGAGTTAGCAGGAATTTTTTAGCGATTATTTATTAACGCGATCGTGATCTTAACTCCGGCTATCTGACGTGATCAGAAGTAAAAGTTTGTTGCTTTATCTCATTTTAAGCTCCGATGCAATTTTAAAATAAATATCGAGTACTTAAAAATAGAATTTAAAATAAAGCAAATCGCTTGTAAACCGCAACATCGCACGATCACTTATGTAATGATGAAATAAACACATGGATTATTCTTCGTTGAAACTAAGTCTCTAACATTTTAGTTCAAATAATATTTTGTAGGTATGATAAGTGTTTTATTGTATTCTGAGAGAAACAAGAAATTTGAAATAAACTCAAACATATGTTTGAAAGTGCAGCGCTCATTGTCTATGATGACGCTGTGTCTGTAAACCCGATATTTGTGTCCCAACACATCGAGCGACATAATACAAGTTAATGCCAGGTTCTAATTATCAACAAGAATCACTCCCCCTTTCAATGAACTTAATTACTTACAGATAGTAAGAGTCAGTTATTATTTTATACGGAAATTAACACATAAAACACCTCAAAAAATAGTAGCTGTGCTAGAAATTGGACAAACTGCAGGGATCACTAATTCATCAGAGCTACATCGAGGGTCATGACACTTTTGATAGTTTTCACTTAGTTACACTCACGCTTTTGTTTAATAAATTTATCCGACGCAATCTCAACACATAGCATAAAGCCCAAAACCTTTCATGAACGGGAAATCAGAACCTCTCATCAATAATTCATGCGGTTTCATAAATTTCGAAATCTCGTTCTGGTATGTACGAGAAGTTAATTTTTTATGAACTTGAATTTAGCACTCATTCACGCCCTAAAATCTTTCGTTCTTATATGACCACAAAAATTATTTTTTCTTCATGAGTTTACAATTCACGTTTTCATTCTGGAACAATAAAATTGGTATTCATTGGTGGGCATATTATGATGTGGAGCTGCGTCTCTCAGCAGCTCTCAGAGCATCGTTGAGCAGAGTTCACAGTGGCTGAGATGCAGAAATTTCCCACACTTGCAATATCGCTTATGTAGTGCTCTAATTAACACATTTACGAGTTCAGGACAACAGCGACTATTATTTTCTGATTAATTAGCATAACCTTGTACAGCAATATCTACATGTTCATTATTAATTGCTGATAAAATAATATTTTCTTCAGCCATGATACAATGAACAGCATTGAACAAAAGTCTCCTTTGATTTATGGATTCCTTTTTTGCGATGAGCGGAAAAGAATAAGTAGGGTATTCAGGCATAATTAACATAGCTAATATTTAACCAAACATGTGCACGGATGCTGCATGGTACGGGCTCTCAAATTCTCCTAACACTAATGACTGCCTCGCCATTTTCAGCAGCATCGTTTCCGTCGTAAATGTTTCGTGGACGGTCACCATCCCATGCGATGATGAGGTCGTTTCTCAGTGTATAAGAACCTCTTGTGTGCAACATTGGAACGAGAGTCCTGCATGCAAGAGCCTCTGAGACAGATGCCTCTTCTTAACCTCAGATGAGGCCTCTTTATTAAGAAGAAGCCTTTAACTGCATGCAGACGGTGCCAGTGGCGGGACGACGCGTGCGTGAGGTTGCCCGGTAACTCACGCTTGAACATCTTGCAAAGAGCGCGATAATCTCAAGACGACCACGACACGTCGTTGCGGTGGTGCGCTTCCTGGCGCTCATTGCGCTGCTCCACCGCAACAACTTGGCGTGATTTAATTTGACGTTGATTCATTCTAGCTCATAGCTCTCACGAAACACGTCTGAACGATTTTCACGAAACACGACAAAAGATCGGCGTACTGGGAGCGTGAGCATCCTAATCAGCTCTGGAGGGTGTAGAGTTAGGGTATTTGTCACGAATAATGGGAACTTATCTTAATCTAAACTGAGCGACAGCTGCTTTGGTTTAAGGCTTTATTGGCAATGAGATTTCAGAATCAGCATCTGCTATGAGACAAACATTTATCTTTTGGGATTCAGAAATTTCTTAAAACCTTAGAAAATATTTACTTTGTGTTATAAATATTATGGAACGAATAGTTTATTGTGAAGTGAGACATCGAGTGATTTGAATCATTGGAAGATCGTCTATCATGACCGTACGCAAAACGAAACACGCATTTATGCTGTTGCTAACGATAATTATACGTCGTTTTTACCAAATTGAATAACGTAAATTTTATCGTCAAATTTTCAAGCAAGTTTTGGAATAAAAGTGAGAGCATAAGCAAGTTGATCACACGTAACAAATTTTAAGCAAGATTTTCGTTAGCTCTGCGGTTCTACGAGCGACGTACGCTTGAGTACACCAGATAATACACAAAAGTATGGCTGAAGAAACGAACACTGTAAAATATGCAGCGACTAGTAATTGTAACTGATCGAACAAAACCTGATTCGACTGAGCGGCCACCTTGAAAAATAGTAAAGAAAGTAAAAAACATAATTTAAGCTTACTTGACCATGAATTTTTTCACTATTAAAACTACCCAAAAAACAAGGCATCTGACGCCTCAGTGGGTTGCTATAAATAAAGCAGGTGCATTTTTCCTTTATTTTTCTAGATAAATACATACCCGTTTATTTTAGAAATTTCTTCAGTATATCAGTCATAATTTTACTAATGAATGACACTAGCCCACTAATATAATAGATTTGATCGTGGTTTATTTTGACATAATGATAACTTAAAGATAATCGTGGAAGAGCGTATGATATAATGCTGATAAGGAATTAATATTTTAGGGTGTGTACTTATCATACGTTTGATAGAAGGTCACGCTGAAAAATGCCTAAACTAAATATCCTGGACTTCTTTGCCGTACGAGAAGTGCAGCTAGATGACATTAGTATGAGACAGAAAAATTACATATAAACATCCTAATTTAAATCATAAACTTCGTTTCAATCGTTCCTTCTAATATGCGGAAGATGCGTGCCTCTTCATCTTGGACTGTTCATGGAGTTGCAAAATGTCCCTCGGGCAAATGATGCCCAAATACTGACACATTTTATTAACAGAAGTATCGTTTCCTTTGCAGTTCAATTTGCTGGACAGTATTGTTCAAACAAATTTGTACATGTGTTCACTTACAATCATTGTTAAAACAGGGATGTAATTTCAGAGCTTGAATTGAGTATAAAACTTGAAATTTTTGAAGAACAACGTTACGAAGCGTTATTATGTATATTTGGATACTTTTATTTGAACAGCCAGAGATATAATGAACGATTAAATTTCCTTCTATAAAGAAATGTGTAATGACAAAATATTTATATCTGTATTAGATCTAAAATTATTCTCTTTATGGTATCATCAACCCGCATCGATAATAGCCGCCGTACATTTATATGTATGTGTTTGGTGTTATGTGCTATGGGTAAGATACGACAAAATCCGTAATTTTGAAATTTAATATTCTGAAACTTATTATTTTTACTGATATTTGCATGTAAAAAATAATTATTTTTAGAACATTAATTTTTTTACGCTTTCAATGCATGTATTTATTTTAACCATTGTTTTGTGGATACTAAATCTGCAGGATTATTAGAAAAAATGTGATTATTTCCATCATTAGCCTTGTTTATCGTATATATGGGAGCTCTTCTAATTTCAATATTCCATAATAGTAGTATTAATTATACTCCTAGTAGACCCACACGTGAAAATTCGTGTGTTTTAACTAAATTTTTTCGTCTAATTTGCCAGTAGATTTCAATATTTCAATATCCATAATAGTAGTATTAATTATACTTCTAGTAGACCCACACGTGAAAATTCGTGTGTTTTAACTAAATTTTTTCGTCTAATTTGCCAGTAGAAATTATCAGATGCAGTCTAATTGCCAGATTTTCTAATTTACCAGATGCTGGCTTTGCGAAGGAGTTTCCACATTGAAGGATATGCCTTTGATATCCACCACACAATGCTTACAGTACATGTATATCCTACCGAATTTAGTCCTATCTAAATCCTTAAGAGCGTCACAGAGAGACGGACCAAGCAAGCGACAAACTGTGTATTATTATATAGTGGAATTACTACACAACTCATTAAAAAACAAGTGTATTGTTCACGTGTGGGCTTACTAGTTATTTAATAAAGCATAAATTTATTGCTAGAATCCCACAAGCATTGCTAACATCAAAAAAGACGGATAGGGATATCTGGTTAGCTAAGACGTCCGTATAATGACAATCGTGAATGGATAAAACGAGAACAGAATTGTAAGGGAGAAATGTTCATGCAGAGAAGGTAGTTCTCAATTGCTTGTGCGTTAGAAAAACGAAATAAAAACATGAAAATAGTATTGAGTTTTCTTATCAACCTGACTTCAAAGACTGTTTTTAAAATGCTACCTTGTTGTATAGGTTCGAGAGAACTAAGGAAGAGACCTGTACATTGACTGCATTGTGGCTTACAATCGATAATAGGTTTAGTTAGGTATACTTCAAGGGAAATTTTGTATTAAACTTGTAGGTCTCTATAGTTTGACAACGATTAGCAGCAATGACCGTTGCTGCAGCTCATGAATTAAGATCCGAAGCAAAATGTCGGCCATGCGAGAGCCTCATTTAATGACGATAAAAAAACACCAACTAAGTCAAGAGGAATCATTCTAAACTAACAGAAAAAACAATTGCTTAGCGGAACACATAAAGCATTTTGATCTTGTTTGAGCAGCGACTCTACGAATTTATGAAAAGATAACCGAAAGGAGAGAGTGGCAGAGTCGTGATGTAGTCCAGTAAAGCACCCTTCGCTCAGCCTTAAAAGTGCAATTACTCCCTTGAATGTTCAGACTGCGAGACCTATCATTAAGGCAAGAATGCTAATAGTAGCCACCGCAGATATTTATTGACTGCCTCCTAACTAATGCATCACTAAAAGCCTTACTACGCGTAATTAGGCTACCTCACTCGATTGCTCTTATAGAAAATCACAAGAGAGATTGGCACTTTTTGTCCAGTCTTGAGGCATGTATTTTAGACAATACATCTTAAAAAAAGCGATGAACACACACAAAGACAACGATTCACTTTTCGGTCCCGTAAATTTGAATCTAGGCTACCACAAAAACATAAAAGTCTATGCACTACGCAAAGAACACGATATCTTTGTAAGGAAGCTGTACGTTTCATCAGTCCTATTTGCTACAGTTTGTTTGTTCACACCAGTGCTGTCTCCATGGTCTCTGGACCCGCCCATGAGAGATGAGGACGCGCTCTGCCAAAGCTCAGTGCTACCTTCCACAGAGCGTTGTGTCCGAAAGACAATTTCCATCAAAATTTTTCATTAATATAATTCGAAGTGAGATTTATATCGTACCTTACTTTTTAACTAAAATATTATTCTCCGACTTACTTGAAATAGACTGGTCATCGAAGCGTAACATTAAATACCCTCTCAGGTTGTTTTTTTAGTGTAAATTGCAGCGTGTTCGGCACTATTATAAATGATGGGTCTCGTAAATCAATAGTCATCAAGTCTTGAGCATTGTACCGATAAGGTAAGGCCACTTGCTCTGCGTGATGGATATCTTATGCATACATTGCCGCCGCTAAAAGTAAAACAAGGAGCGAATCCAGGGATGTTCTTTATGATGGGGAAAAAACTAGGAAAAATTAGAGTTTAATGATGCTCAACCACTGCCACCATTACTCTCAGGGCTAAGTTACATATAAGAAAAGGTTTCAGGTTTGTATCGCCCACTATTATTTTACCGTATGCTTCTATTTAGTCGTAGAAGTTGCCTGATTATGGAACGTTAAAGGTATACAGGTTGATCAATATTTATTGTTACAGCTATCCTATTTATGTTCGAATATAATCTAAACTTTTACCACATAATTTTTACCAGATAATGGCTAAAGATCTAAAAAGTAGAATAGCAATTGTAGAGCTGCATAGGTCAGGAAAGTTACCGAGGGACAGTGACAAATCACTATGTAAATGTGAAGAGAATGCTGGTTTGGAGAACACTTAAACGATTTAAAGAGACTGGGAAGGTAGCTAATAGGCCAGGGCAAGGTCGCCTTCGAACAGCTCGAACATCAAAACTGGTAAAATCCACCAGGGAGAAGCTGAGGAGCTGAGCAAGAATAGGCAAAAATCCGCCAAACAATCATTCGTGACTCATGTCAAGCATTCTCCAAACGTTTGCAGCCGATTATCGCCGCTGATGGAAAGCATATTGAATAAATTATGGATATTCAGAAACATTTATGGTTTAATAACATGTTTATTGTAGTTTGATTTGTATAATTTTATTTAATGAATATATATGGGCCAAAGAAGTTGTAACACTAATTATTGAACACTAAATTACATACACTAACGATATATATTTCTACAACTGCACGATCTGGACGCATGTAGCACAATAGAATCAGGGCTCGTCTATTTTTTTATTCTCCTAGTACAGGTTTTGCACGCTTTCGAATAAATGACGAAAACATAGCGGCAAAACTGCCCTCACGGACAGTCCTACTCTTGACGGTTCAGCCGCCATCTTTAAGTATAATACCTACACATTCTAGATTTGTAACTCAACTTCCTGTTGCCTCCACTGTTTAAGGTAATTTTTTCTACTGTGTTATTTTGTAGAGAACACAGCTGAACTGAAACATAACTTCGTGGTTCTACTGTCGAGAACATTCGCCTCAATTTAAAAGTAAGCAAATATTGAAAACTAAATCTGACTTATGCTTCCTCTGACTCCCTAACCTTGCAGACAGATTTGATATTCTCCTTGTAGCATAGTTACCGCAATCTTCTATCATAAATTATTCCTGATCTATAAAGAATAATGAACAATTTTTACAAGAACATTGCCAATTGTGCAATTTTACCAGTACATTTAGAGTGAGTCATTTGTTCTTCTTATGCGTTGTTACCCTGTAAAATGTGAGCATGTTCCTCTGGGCGAGGTAATTTCAGCTCGCCTTCGGAGGTAATTTGGGAATTTGAGAGCGAACGCTTTGGACCACCGAGGGTACGCTCGCTGAAGCATTCGTTTTGTAGTTCAGTGATTCGTTCAATTTCGGTTTTTACTTCAGAGTTAGAGTTTAATTACTTCATTACTTTGGTCTCCCCCATACTTAAAAAAATCAGCCAAGCGCAAAATTCAATACAAATTCTAGTGAAAATAACACTCGGATATTTCCACTAAGATATTTTCCGAGGAGTAATACACATGTCTGCATGAATTATGTACACACAGTGCAGAAATATGAATAGTAAAATGTTGAAGAGCTATTCTCGATTAACTTCCTGATCTGCACTAGTCCGGCCTCAAGCTCAACAGCATCTCGAGGCTCTGGTTTGAGAGCCGTGTTGGCCACAGCTTCACCTCTGGCAGTGTAATATTGCTACGATCATACGCCTGTTCTTTAAACCGATGGTCGAAGGGTTGTAATTTATAGCATGTATTATTTACAGCGAGTTAGCTCACTTGAGCAACATGAGACGGGGGCGTGCGGCTCTACGTCAGGTACACACAATTAAGTCACTGATATGGATAAACTACCCGGTCGCGCTGATTAAGCCTAATTGCCAGCCTCTTAAAAGTTTCTCATCGTTCGTCAATGCAAACTTGAAGTTAATGGTGTTTGTTTCGTCAGCGACTGCCATATTAATCAAGTTTGCCAGTGACCATAATAGAATTTACTATAGAGATGCATTTATTTTGCTAATGCAGAGCTGGGAAATTTACTTGATGTTACGGAAGAAAATGAAGTATTACGAAAAAATCATAATATTTTGCATTCCCTTGCGATGAAGATGAAGGAACTCGAAGAAACTTCTCGTTTAATGTGATACAAATTAAACATCTGACAGCCTGGAAGATTTCAAATAGCCTTAACGCTTTTAATTGTTCAGCCAGATTGCCTGTCGAGATTTTCTGCGTAGAAACAACGGTTTCATTGATTCTAAATAAAAGGAGCATACTTTTGGAACTTATGTTACAGCTAACGAATATTTACAGCTGAATGCAGCTCCATGTTTTCAGGAGGAATTTCAGTTTCAATCAACGTGAAGGAAGGAACGGCGTGACTTGAGAACAGACTGGATACACCGATGAAAATTTATGGCTAAATCTGGCCCTCGGTTTCTGGACATGGGATCTAGTTTCTGTCAACCTTCCGTAAGCTCCTGACGACTCAATAATCGTAAACGCAGCTTTTATTGCACCTTTACTCGTTCCAATAAATTCTAGTGGTCTTCTTTTCCTCGTACTAAAATTTACTTCGAAGTTGGTTCGATCTCCGCTAAAGATAACGCGGAGGAGACCAAATGCCTCGCACTCGTAACCAGACACTTCAGCCACCGAATCATTCAAGTTCATTGCCTTAAGTAACGATTGAGCGCACTATAAGACTCAGCTATTTAGCTTTGATGTGCTTCACTGGATACACACTAAATGAACGTAATCCATCGAATTGCTAAACCGATTACTCAGTAGGGGTAAAAAAAGCTTCAACAATATATCTATAGTTGGCTAGCATAGTTGTTGCTTCATCCGTAAGTACCGAGTTGCATTTGCCTGCAAAAAATTAGTCGTGTTGCGGTTCGCAGGAGCACAGCTAATTTGCTATTAAAGTTCTTTGAAAAGCACCGCGCAAGTCACACACCAGTTGAGATGTCGAGTCCTTGCTGAGAGTGAGACATGGTCATGCAAATGCGGACGTTAACTTTACAAAACTCTCGTAGTTTGTCGAATTTAAAGTGCAACTCATTAAACGAAATTATTCTTTTAACGGAATTGTCCGCTTGGGCTTGGGCAGGCTTTTACGAAGTAGTCAGCTTATGCAAAGTTATGATTGAGTTTTTAAAAATAAGACGCATTTAAAAACGTGTTTGCATGCTTCAGATCGAGTGTTATATTGTCCTCGCTGTAGAAGCCTCAATTCATACTAGATATTTCCTCAATGTTTCAGGAAATATTCCTACTGATTTGACTTTCAGTAAGAGCCTCGAGTACTTTCTCTTATTACTCACCTTATTAATTCCGACAGTGAGAATGGAATCCCTCGTACTGCTCACAGGCGTCCATTAACTTTCAGTGGCTAAACTCTGTACAATCCTAGTGAACTGACGTCACTCAAGTGATGGGACTAAACTCTGTACAATCCTAGTGAACTGACGTCACACAAGTGATGGGACTAAACTGTACAATCCTAGTGAACTGACGTCACTCAAGGGATGGGATCGCGTAGTGCGCTGGCAACCATTTCTAATAATCAATTGAACCATACGTAATTTTTGATCTCACATTATGGAACGCGCAAATCTGTTATAATCATTTAAGTGAATGCACAATAATAAGAAACTTGTACTTCATTATAAGCTTAAATCATTGAAATCAAAGGTTTATATACGCCGAAAAGAGTAACATACAACCAAAAGATTTAAATATGGTTTTGAAATTGCAATTTCTAGTATTCTCATCCAGCAAAGTAAGTAAGTACCGGGTTTGCTGGCAAGTATTTTTCTTGGATTACAGCTTCATGATTGTTGATACCAAACACATAACATTTAGCTCTGGCTATTAACAGACCGCTTTACAAAGCTTGGATATCACGTAGCGAACCTTCGCACCTAGTCTTTAAACCAAGCATTGTTTATCATAAAAGCTCTTCCCTTCCCATCTTTCAGCTAAGCGTCTTTGCTAAAAACTTGATGTCTAGCCGTGAGCTTTTCTGCTTCTACACACGTTTGTAAAATTTAATATCAACTGAAATTATTATTCACATGGACAATTTTTTACAGGTGAAACTCGGCTTGGAAATTCTATGAGAATTGCTGATAGAATTTAGGTAAGAATAGGATGGGATAAGCTACAAGAGATACTCACTGACTAGCTGATCTTAGCTAAATGATTAACTCGTGTCTGAGGGCTCGGCCAGGCACACGATTGCGCAGTGCGACGGTCTCCAAATCCAAGTTGTAGCTTACTTATCGCCCTTACGAGGCAGAGCTTTGTCGTAAAACACAGTCTTTACTCCACTAACACAGATTTCCGCTTAACCTCACGTGCTAACTCTCGTGTGAGCCCACATGTAAAAATTCCTTAAAGCTCGCAGTGCGTACAGGAACTTCACGTAATGATAGAGCCGTAGCTAGGCAGGGTTGTGCTTGCAGAGTGTCTGCCAGAGACCACTTACGAAGGTGCCAAGCAAGTGCCTAGATTCCTCCAAAATGAGGGACAGCCAGTAATTGTGACGCATGTAGCTTTAGAGACTCATCTTGTACCACAGCAAATTTATAAGTGAGCTCTCCAACGAAGCTTAGGGGCAGGGGTAGCAGTGCAGGTACGCCATTGTCCAAATTAAATAATTTTCTCAGCTTGACGAAGAAATGATTCACTTTAAAGTGCATGGGTTGTGCACGATTTTGTCGCAGCAATATTCTCAAGAATCATGGGCGCTTAAAGTTAACTTGAAGTCTAACAAACCTTTGCCACTAAAATAAACACAAAGCAGTTCTTTAATTTAAAAGTTAAACAATTTTACTTCAGCTGTACTAGGTGTTATTATATACTGCAACAATATGAATGGAAATACTAAAGTACGTGAAGTGAACGAATATAATAAAAATGCATGAAAAGAAATAAGCAAATAAAATAATACTATGACATCATTAAAGCAAATGAGAGGAGACTCAGTGTGCCCATAACAGAAACCACAAAGCACAAGAATTCGAGCAATACACTGCATGTAATACTCTTCAGTACTCTGTTTAAAAAAATTATATCATTTGAACTACAAATTAATATTTCTACTACATATATTCTGCATACATACATATTTTTAACAATACCTTTAAAATTACTTGCTGCAGCATTCACAAAATTATAAACATCTTAATGTGAAGTTTTAGCTCTGGCAGACCATTCATAGACAAGACGACATAACTGATCATAACTGAACAATGTAAGTGAATTAAAGCGCAGCACATTGCCTGGACCGCTTCATTTGAGGCGAGAGCTACAGACTTGGATGCTGGGCAGCATACATGTAGTGTAGGCGCGCTGCAATTCTCTGTGTCTCAACAGTGCTATGGGCAGTTGAGCCTTGGATCGCACCAGCTCATTCTTGAGTCCTTCAGACATGTCGTCAAACCTTCAAGTAAAAAAAGTCTAGAATTGGAAAAAAATTCCTAGAATTGGCAAAAAAAATTCTTAGAAATGGTGCTGTTTGAGCTGAGGATAGAAGAGTTTTTTCATGCGGCACCCAAATGAGTACATTTAAATTGCACAATTTTATGGCTCTTTTGAAAACAAACAAGCTTGAATCTTTTCTCTTCGTTAATGTAAGAGCGCAACATGGTTCGGAACGTGGCTTTGCACCTTTACCTATCGATTGTTATCGCTCAATTTGTATTTGAATTTAGAGGACACGCGTAAAGAGTGATTCTTATTGCCCTCCAGTTATCTTGTTCCTCGGAAATTGACCGGAGACTTGAAACCTCGGGACGAAGCTCACGAGTAACATTCTTTTCCGAGATCTGGTGAAACTAACCCATCAATTTTATGCTCAACTAACCTTTCAAATTTACGCCTAATTAAGCCATCGAATTTAGACCTAACTAACCCAATAAATCTATATTCAACTCACCCATCAAGTTTACGCGTAATTAATTTTTCAAATTCAGACCTAACTAACCCATTAAATTTACGCTTAATTAACCTATCAAATTGACACCTAACTAATTACCCATCAAATTTGCATCTAATTAACCCTTCAAAGTCATACCTAACTAACCCTTCAAGTCTGTACGGTATTCTTCAATTATGTTGTGAATAAACGAATAAAAAATAAAATGATATAATAGAACTGTTAAATTAAACTCAAATTATGTGTCACATGGCATGAGAGAACTCAAACGTTGCGAGGCGCGTGTGCTATGGTTGTGAATGTTTCATACTTACATGATTCAAAATAAATGTAATAGCTTAATATTACTTAAGCTCTTAGTTTCAAATGTTTTTCTACGAGTGACGTGGTTTTCGAAAAAACCATACATCTTCGTGAAAGAATAAACATTTTGCAACCATATATTGTTAATAAACTACAAGCTGTTTGGTTTGAGACACCTGAGAGATTTGTGAAAAACAAACGCTTAAAGATTTATTGTTAGAAAACTTTATGTAAAGTCGATCTAAAATTTCATGTTTATTTCTATTATGTGTTCCTCTGTTATTTCTAATATAATGTAAATGAAGTGTTTTATAGCCGAGTATTTATGGTCAGGAGGTAGAATATATTACGCTAAAGACTCAGACATTAAGGTTTCAACACCCATAATAGTTTTATCCCCTGAAGTATGGCACACTTGTAAATGCGCTAACCAACGAAGCACGAACACTGAATGTTAAATCAAAACAATCAACACAGGTTGTAAAAATATAGAAGAAGTGATGGTTTTTCGTTGGAAAAGTTACAAAAAAATTTAAATGACAATTTTTTTGCGGTATGGGATGATTCAAATGTTTTACTACTTTGATGTGCTTCCAATAATGTATATGAGTACATCGTTCAGTTCTTGTCAAGCGTTTCATACGAACTTCCAAATAAAAAGGAAGGTCACAGTGTACAGGACACACCAGGGCAGAAGACAGAACTTGCCTCATACCAAAAGCTTGTAGATTTACACAAATGCGGGTAAGAACTATTCACACAAGTACATGTACATGTTGTATGCAGTTAATTATTAACTTAAACTGCATATTTTGTTCCATTGCCTCAAGGCACCTGAAAAAATCTGGGTGTAAATGTTTGGAATGAGACGCCAAATGAGTTCCCAAAAAGTCTGGGAATATATTTCAGCTTTTCTTATCCCCCACATCCTAACTTAACTTAGCAGGTATTCAATGATTGAAAACTTTATTTTCTAGAGGATTGAAAGTTTACCTTATGCTGCCTGAGAATGAAATTCATGCATGTGTCAAACGTGGATTTTTTGTTATATTCTCCTCCACTCACATATTCTTTTATTTCTTGTGATTACTTCTCTATTTCCTTCGTGTACTTGGACAAGTTTGAAATTATTGGGGCTTGATCAGTTCCCATTCATTGATGGACGCTTTGAATTGTGTGCTCTCTGAGCTCTGTGTACTGGCAAAGAAAGCGTTGATCTTGGATGGACCACAAAAAATGTTAAAAACTTTATATATGTATAATTTATTAACCTATGAAACATCAAAGCTTCAATAGTTCAGAGCAAAAATTTGCATGAGACACTCCTAAAGTTATTTTTTAAATTACATACATTTTCGTATTATATGAAGAGTTATTACATCAGAGTGTGTGTATATATTTTTTAGCGTGATTTTCGCTTAGCGGGATTGCACGCTAACTCCTTCACAATGCAAGGAACTTTGCCTCAAGCATTTAAAGTAGATTATGTTCGCCTCTGACTATGAACTTCAGAAGATGCTTGCTGGTTTGTGAAGTCGGACAAATAAGGAAAATCATTTCGAGGCCCTTGAAGCTGAATATTGTTTTCTCTATCAGAGTACGATTCTCTGGAGAAATGAAGTCAAGTTTATTTTGCTTCAAAGAAGGTAAAGAACTGGACACTGAATGAATAACTGGATGCAGATGGAAAATCACTGATGAAAGAACTAGGTGTAAATCTAATTTATTTCTCGTGCGAATTAATTTCCTAGGATAATTAAAAGCAAACTCAAATTTCTTCTTTAAGGAAACTTGAATTTCTTGAAAAAAAAAGAATATTCGCTCTAAGAACTGAAGGCAAACTTAGATCTCTTCAAGAAGAAGTGTATTCATTGTAAGAATTTATGGCAAACTTAAATGTTTTAAAAAAAGCATATTCACTGTGAGAATTTGAGGTAAACTTGAATCTCTTCAAAAAGGAATATTTTACTCGGCCAAATTTATAGGCAGGGAGCTCGATCTGAGGGAGCTATCGCGGCGACGTTTGAACGAGCGATAGCAGCGATAGGTTGTTAGTGTTTTGTGGGGTTGTGAGTCTGTACCCCTGATGCTGTCCTTCAGACCACAGTTGAAATTCAGGCCGAATCTCAAATGTTCATGTCAGATGCCGTTGGGACGCAGTCTTGTCTCCCGGCTTGATAATAGGGTCATTCTGGCTAGCTTTGCTAATGTACGGCTGTGTTATGCCGGGCCCCCATCACTATACACAAACACTAAAAGAATTTCGTCTTATGCTCGTTTCAGCTGCTCACAGGGCTTTCTTGTCATCAGATATGCCTAGAATGCGACTTGAAATATAATACAAGTAAACGGTCGTTGTAAGATGCATTCCCCTTGGAACTTTGGGCAAGGTTTCGAAAGATCATTATCGGAAGCAATGCCTTTTTCCCAGCATTTTTATTATTACGATGTAATGCTAATCATAGTTCTACAAAATTGTAAAAATAACTGTGTAATCTTTCACAGTTGTGAATTTTCAAAATCATATCTTAGTTTCACTTTGACTGGTCAAAATACTTCATTCTTAAATTTGTAAGCGTGCGCTGGTCACTTTAACTAATTTTATTTTTCTCATCCCAGAGTGAACAAAATTTAAAAATGCATTGATTGAAATTTAACTACTGGCTTTATTACATATCTATACGGACCAACCAAGATGGATTTCCTGGATTGAATTTTGTCAGTTCGAATGGAGAATATATTTTAGTAATATTTGATTCATATTTCTTACTGTTTATATTTTTCAGTGTTTTCATCATAGAACATGTCTAGCATAGATTCATTTAGTGATATTTGAGAGGAGCTGGTCATTAAATACATAACTCAATTTTCTGGTATTAGTTTCATAAAATAAGGTCTTTGTGAAATTATTTTTACGTAAATATTGCGCTGGCAACGAATGGAAAACTATGTTGTCCAGTGACTATGATATCCAGCCCTCACACTCGATAAGTTATGCAGAATAATCCGACACAACATAGAAATGAAAATATTACGCTCCTCGTCTACCTTTTAAGTTTATTTGATATCAACGGGGAGAGTTACCAATAATTATAATTAAAGAGCTCTAATATTTAGTGTTTCGGTTGATTTAACTCGTGCTCCACATAGTTTTGTGATGGTTCACTGTTCACCTCGGCGGCACTGTCTCTTCAACGACACAACGGCAAGGGATGACGCTTGATTCTCTTCATGCCCCTAACAGCTCCGCGACAGACACAGAAACACACAATCATCCTGCACGGACCTTGTACACTACAATGCCTCAGCAGCAGCGAGTAAATTAAAGAATTGTGTGGTCCTGAAGTCGTACATCACCGTCTTATGCTCAGACAACATTACATTCCTGCTCATACATCGTAAAAACAAAGCAAAACTGCACACATTCAAGTGATATTATTAGTACTGACCTTAAGTGACGAATTTGTCTACAACAATTGAGGGCAATGAAGTAATTTCGGGTTATGCTTTTCGGAGCAATGGCACCAATATACATATATTGGTAGGTAATGTTATTCAACCTTGTAGCGATTCAATGGGATAGAATTTTCAACAAAATTTGAAGTCATTAAGAAACTAGATTTTCAGTTCCTTCGTTATGCACACATACGATAACTTAATCATATTAATTTAGAAACAGATTAAAACTTTGAATGCTGATACAAAATTTTTGAGAATCAATAAAATAAATCACTAGAACATTAGAACAGGAACCATATTAAATTATAAGTCTGAATTTTCGCAGGATCCCCACTGGAAGATTCGACAAAACAAAGCCTGGACATCGTACGCGTGAGGCTCCTTCAAAGCGACAATTTAGACATGAAGACTTGCCCTGCAGCTACGATCCCTCCTGTCTCCTTCTGAACGGCCAACAACGAAGTTTGATTTTGCGCAGGCGCGTCACTACTTCACTAACAGAAACCCATCTTCTCGAGCCCGTCTAATCCAAAGATACACTCTCTCCTCTGAGCAGAAACAAAGTTCGGACCGACCTCCAGAGGAAGCCAAACCTAGGTCCGTTTTGAGCGCTAGAAAAAGATCTCTGCGGGAGCATCTGCTGAACATCGTCCTGCCACTGCTCCTGCTCTCCCATCGATCAGCGCTAGAGAAATTAATCTCAAGAAGGCCTGAGTGTTTCAATTATGCAGAATAGATGAACCCCGGCAATGATTGAAAGTTGCATGCATAAACGAACTCAACCGCCCTCACGTCTATCACAAAACTACTGTAGTATTATTGAGACCTGCTGCTGTTCGCTAGGAAGGGTTCATGATAGTTTACCCCTGATTTGTAAGATCCTCTGAACACTCACTGATGTGTCTTAGTAGACAATGAGTGGCCGTTTGCTCTGCAGCTTAGTAGCACATCTCTTTCAAGGCTTCTTTTATCTTATTTCTCCAACTCTTTCACCCTCGCTCTCAGATCAACTCAATTCTACCATTTAGGTTTCTACTAATAATATCTTGAAAATCACATTAAAATATTAGCCTCTCGTTGAAAAACACTGCAGTTAAAGGAAAACTATACTGTTCAATAAGTACGTATAACTTCTAGTACTCACGCTCGATAAGTCTTATGAAATAATTAGACAGTATGCAGAACCAGAAGTGTTGGACGTTCAGTCAACGCTTATGAAGTGATGCATTTTATTTGATTAGAAACATCCAAAAAAATTATTGTAGAAACTCTGGAAGCCGAATGCACAATGGAACACAAATTTTTCATTTATCTTCACCAGAGGTGATATTTGAACAGTCTGCTAACCTCAAAACCAACCATTTCAGCTCTTTCAAGACACTGTAATGTGGAACTGTAGTTACATTAGAAGTACTTCACGAGAAATACTAGTGAGCGGTAAGACCTTAAAATGTATTTACGGTGCTATTCGAATAATATAACAGTATTTTTACCATCAAGATTGAGTTTAAAAGTTTAACAATTGCGTTGACTGGAATGAGAACTTATTCTGCCTAATCCCACACGCAGTTTCCTTGGTGTCTGCGTGAGTGGAACGCAGTATGCAGACCGATACCGGCAATCAATTGAATTGTACACCTCAGAAGCGAAACAACTAAAAGACCTCTTCTTTTCTGCGTCATATACTCCTCTTTTAAAACAACATCCTGTCTGTGAGCTATAAAAATGCAAAGATACCTTGATGGTCTTGATAAATCCGATGTTTAGTCGAAATCAAAGTTTGTTCAATAACCAGTTTGAGCATTAAGTGTGTTCATCAATTTCATTGAAAAATTCTACGATATTTTTAAGATTTATTTCTCCTACACACAAGAACTATCATCGAAGCTTGAACCGCTTTTATTCGTAATTTTACCCTTACTTTGATCATCATGAAGCCTCAGAATATAGGCGAGCTAATAAAGTACAGCATGTTGCACACATACTTTACCTATACGCGCGTCCATGATGATAAAATTTATATGTATCTCTTATCAACCTAATTGTACTTGGTCATATGAGAGAGAAAACATGTTCAACTGCTTCGATCAAGTGACAAAATATTGGGCCTATCGAAAACAAAAATTTATTAGAATGGGTCAAGAAAAAGTAAAAGAAAAATGCGTAGAAATAAAATGGTGCTAGAATTCATAGCTTTTGGAGTGAATCAGATCTCCCAAAATTATTCCGATTATAAAAGGGAAAACTATGTTATAGGTGCGCAAATCAATGTATTATCAAATCGTATAGAAATGAAAATTAAGAATTGCAATACGCTAAAATTGGAAGCGGTGTGTCCTACACAGTTGGTGGTCAGGCAGTGGTCTCTGGTAGCTCCTCGCCTTCTTATTGGCCACTCAAATGACGGCACACAGCACGCAATTGAGCGCCCATTTCATAATAGGTAATTCAGCACCTATTTTTTAATAGGTAATTCAGCACCTATTATTTAATAGGTAATTCAGCGCCTATTAATATTGTACCGCTAGCTTCACGAGACTGACAAATCGCAGAATATTTGCTACAATAAACAGATATTGAACAATGGAGGTTTTCTTCTCATTTACCCGTTTTTCCTCTTGATAAAAATATGTAAAACAATCACTTTAATTCTTTGAAAAAACGTTTTCCCGATGAAAATATTCTTTTCGCAGAAATGAATACCGACTTTATCATAGTTGCAGGACAGCGAAGTTTGTTCGATTATCTGATAAGTTGATTTTTAAATTTCATTATTTAGTCAATTTATTATCAGATTGGTGCAAAAGTTTTTGCCAATTTGTAAGCTAAATTTTGAGAATGAAAAAATAGTTATTTTTGAAGAATTTATTCAAAACAATAACATCCTTGGGCTTCTATGACCTGATTCCATCTGCCAACGAGTTTATATATGCCTCGTTTGTAAAATTCTTTAGGTTTTGATGCGAAATATTAATCTAATTCATTTTTAATCTCTTCCAGTGATGTCAACCTAAGGCCATTTAAATGGTTCTGTATTCCTCGAAATAAGTGATGATCAGAAGTGGCGAGGTCGGGAGAATATGCCGGATGGGTTTTTCCCAATCAAGTTTCCAATCAAGTTGCAATCAAAGCAAAAATTCGCAACAAGAAACACGTTGACGTTGGCACATGTTCTCAGGAGACAGTTCGTGCGGAACCTATTTTCCGAATACTGAAACCTTTCCCATTTGTTTCAGTTGGCGTATCACGGTTGTATGGGTTGCATCAAATTAGTTAGCCAGTTCCCTCGAGGTTACTATCGAATTTTCAGTAACAGTGGCTTCCAACAACTCCAAATCAAGCTTTTTTGGGCAAAAACCTATAACCTCGTCTTTCAAGTTGAAATTTCCTTTACAAAAGCGGGAAAACCACCATCTACAAGTTCTCTTCTTTACAGTATCATTTCCATATGCACTTTGAACGTTTTGTGCTGCAGCACTTTGCACTGAAACCTCTATGAAACTCGTAGTGTAAAGCATGTCTGATATATTCTTTAGTTGGATTGAACATAGGTGCAAATAATACAGTAAAATATGAATGATTCCTTAATAGTCTGAAAGAAAGAGGTTTAAATTACTCATTATATTATAAATCAGCAACAGAAATAGACATAATATCAATTTAGATGCTTTTGAATTTTTCTCTTCAAAATCGGTAACAACTTTTGCACCAACCCGCTATTATTAATTAAAAAACTGAATGTTTCAAAAGGAATAGCCTTTCAGGTGCTGAAAAACTAGCATGTTCCTTAAAAAAATGCAACATCACCTAAAGGTTTAAGAGTACAGATAAACATCATACTTAGAAGTGGTATGAAAAGCATAATAGTTGACCATAAGGAATATTAGGTACTTAATAATAATCTAGAGCGTACAACAGTTGACCTTTTAATACATGAAATACAACTTCAAGTTCATTAGATGGCAATGATTAGCCTCAACCAGTATATAGCTTCAAGAGTCCAAGAGAACAATATGAAAATAAGCTGAGGAAAGTGTTCCTTCAGCAAATGCCTTCTATTCGCATTGTAACATGAAAAAAAGGACATTCATAATTTGAACTCATTTTTATTACTCTGAAGACTGAAGGTTTAGAGATAACAGGCTCCACTGAAGTATCAAAAATGTTGAAGTGAGCTTGAAGAATTTTCGTTTTGGCCTTTTATCTGAAATAAAATGTGATTTTTTCCGTTATCTCCGTCCTCATCGCAATTAGCCTTGAAGGAGTCGGTGAGATCGGACAGAAGAGCTCGGTATCGGATGCCATCGGCTCGAGTTAGGGCAATATCGAGCTACGAGCTGAACGCTTGTATGCTCAAAACATTTAATATTATTTATGCATAATAATCCGTTCGTAGAGGCAAGTATATCAAGTCCAAAATGTATCAGATTACAGTATCGCGAACATGCGCCACGACACCAACTGCCTCGTCAAGCGCCTGGCCCTGCATCAGGCTTTAGCTTAGCATACCAAATTATAAGGTAGTATTGTAATACTTGGGCTTCACACTTTAATATTGCACCGTAATCGTCGTCTCTTGCATAATCGCAAGAAGCCCTCGCAGCTCGCACACATTCGGCGCGTTTCATGTATTCCGAAAGGCAGAGAAAAAGCCAATTTATGGAGATTAATGACGGCACTGGAAGTCACATAAATCGTTAGTAATAAAGATATGATACTAGTACAATTTTAATTATGTGGTTCAGAAGCGCTTTATTTAGAACACCGCTCTCGATTTACGTTCGGATATGGTGGCAGTTGTGTCGCATAACTGGGGCAGCCAGCTTGGATGGTAAGAGTTGTTACCATAAAAGAGCAGTGTACTTTCTGGTTTTATCCCTAATAGGATAACTGTGACTGAATTCAGATCAATTGTGTGATATACTCGACGCTTGAAGCATTTCATGGGCTACTCATAATTCTGAATTATTCAATCAAGATTAAGATACATATACACAGATAAACCAGGGGAGCCACTCTGAACATCTTAATAAATGTTAAAAAGCACATGTTATAAATGTATGGAGTGCAGGAAAGGGAATGGGAGAGGAGAGGTATGAGGGGAGATAAATTAATGAGGAACGAATCTGTAGCCACAGCCGAAGAAATTCTTATTGTTTTGAGAAGATTATTGCATGAAAATGTAGAGCTACTTATCAATTTCATTTGTGCCGGTGAATTATTTAACATTCAAATTGTCCATGGGCTTGGTATCAGTGTGTCATAAAGATTTAAATATGGCATGTGTATCATAGCAGTGACATTCAATTTCACAATGTAAAGGTTTCATACCGCAACTGTGTAGAAGTTTGCGCTGTTGTATTGAGTTCACACAAAGTAAAATGACATGAATAGTAATATAAAAGAATATCTGCAATGATAATTCTATGGTTTGTACACATCAGGCCTGTTGGTAATAAAGCGTGTCAATCATAGGGCGCTTTGATAATAATTATAAATCTACCTTATCATTTACCAATTCGTTACCAATAAAGTCTAGCTTGTTTCAGCATGTATTTTTAGATTATATAGGTCATCAAATACCATTAGTGATGACCCACTGCATTAGCCAGCAGTTGGATGAAACTGATGCGCATCTACAATATTATATGCAGATACTGCAGTATTTTTCTGAAAAAGTTGACTAAATTCGTAAAATAATGGACATACACAAGAAAATCAAAAAAAAATTTAGAGTAATTTCAAACATGTAAGTTCTACAATTCAGTCCTTGAGAACTTTAAAAAAGTTATCTTGTTTTAATGCATGACACGAGATTAGTTACTACAAATGATATTTATCTTTGACCATTGCTGCGGACATCATGATTCCCACGAGTCAAACAAGTCCCTCCAAAACCGCATTTATTTCGTACATGAAATCGAGCTTCATTTCTCTGCTTACGCCTGTTGCAATTTGCATAGCCCCTCGTACACTAATTTTATCCTCGTCGTTCACAGTTTCGATCGAAGGACGTTGCTCTCGAGCAAGTGTCACTGAGCTGACCGACAGCGTTGTGACCAGCATCTTCATTGTGTCCATAGACTTCCAAAGCCCAGACACAGCACGACCGTCGCATTATTGCAGCGTGAGCCTTGTGCACGCAGCGACGTCCATGTGGTAATGAGCACCGCCGTTGTACTCACACTCTTATTGCTTTTCAACTTGTGTACCTTCGAGTATTTCTGACCAAATGAGCTGTGCAATCGGCTTCAGCATGTCATCCTCGGTGTCTTGAAGTGATGTCCACTTCTCAACACTGCTTGTAGATGCAAGACATGTCCAAAAAGAGCTCGCCGTTTGCTCAAATGAGTTTCTCGTCGTTCAGACCAAGTATGGCATGAAATTGGCAAGTGTCAAATTTGCAGCCACAATATATCTTTAACAGACTTTGACTTGTTCGTGCAGCTTGTAAAATGTTTATAAATCTATATTAAGAATAGGAAACGGGCTTGATCTCAAAGGGAGACTAGAAAGTTCAGAGGGCAGTGTATCCAATTCTTGCCTGTCACCTGCCACTCTCGAGAATAAATCCATCAATTATAAGTATACAATTAATATCGTTTCCGATCAGTCTTAGGGCGGGTTTTCTGATCTCAAATTAGAGTCGGGAAGCATCAAGGGTGAGAGAGAAATTTTCGATGTGTTTTGCTATTGACTTCAAACCACCTCCTGTGTGAAAATCAATAGCATGCTGTTTGTATTGGAGATCTCCGTGATGGATGGCCCGCAATAAATCAGTGTGATAGATCCATCGAAAACAATTAAAGAAATCTATTATGGGAGCAGTGGCAAGGAATCAGTCAGTCTGACAAGGAGGATTTCAGGGGTATAAATAATTCATGCTCATTTGAAGGTTTTCTTTGAGCATCTGACATAGGATGCTGGTGCGTGATGGATCATTGCCTCTAATGCTGATTTGTAGTCTCTCTCTGGAAGCGGTGCCTCTACCAAACAACTTTCCTATATGCAATCAAAGCCTAATATCGCATTCAGAGCGAATCGACTGCAACAGAGCTTGTTAGTCTATTTATTCGATGGTTCATTTGCGTATCAGTAGCTAATCTGTATTGTGGTTTCAGCGAGGCAGCATGAAGAGGAAGGAACAACACACTTGGTATTCAATTTCAACTGCAAAAAATAAATTCAATTGAAAACCACATGCAATTTTCGAACTACTTATGCAGGTGAAAGACAGCAAAATTGGCCAATTGGCCCCCGTGCAGAAAACACGTCTTCAAGTCGCAAGAAATGAATCTAAATGGTTACTAATATTGTAAAAAGAAACAGATTCCACTCAACAAGAGCTACCAAGAGAACAACTAGAGGTAGAGGTCTTTTGTAGGCTTGTGGTCGTGAATCAATGCACTCATGCGAGACGTCTTTCATTTTTCTGGAGATTTCAGAGCAGCGCTTAGTATTTCTACTTTATCGAAGAAAAATGCGTTTTAAAAAAAAATGAAGATAATGAATTCTCAAGTTCATTTCTCGCCATCACTTGAATAGACGCACCCCTTTTTTAGCTGCGTATTTTTTTAAGATCCTTGATGTAATAGAAACCTGATGGCTCGTGGAGCTCGTTTTGTTATTCATCGGGTGATCAGGTATTACGCACGCTGCAATTTGTGCAAAGAGAAACGGAGGTGCCGTGGTAGCGTAGGCACTTGGAGCAGAGCCTGGCTGAATTACTGGAATGCTTTCGTGGCTCTGAGTAAGACTGTAATGTAATGCCAAGACTGGCGAGTGATTTTCAAGATGTTTCCTCTTCGAAAACGCTCACTCATCAGGCGCGCGCTGGCGAGCACCCAATAATTATATGCAAGTTGTCCAAGTGTAAGAGTCAATTCGTTACCACGAAGCGCTCAAACTTGAAATTAAGCACTAAATTTTGAGCGTCGAGTTTTATGGCCAATTCGATAAGATGATGAATGGAGGATCCTGTTTATTTTCAGGAGGTGAGTGGGTGATTTAAATAACAACGTGTGATCTTTGGGGTGATTCTCATCATAGCTTGGTGAGCAGAGATGATCGTGATACCGACAACGCCTCGAGATGGACATCTACGCCCCAGCACCGAGAACACTAACGCTCAAAATTTTGGGGTCGTTTTTTGATCAATTTTAGGCAACGAATGGATGTTAGCTGCGTTAGTCCAAGCAGATAGCTTGATAAAATTTTAATATTTTCTGATGACACTATGCATAAAAATAACATGAACGATTGAGTATCTTTCCTCCACGTTATGCCTACCTTTAGCGTACTCCAATTAAAATGGATTATAAAAGCTAAAAGCTGGTAGATGCTTCAGTTTTTTATTTCGTTAATCGTTTGTGACAGAATATCCTGAAATATTTCAGCACATTTAGTTACACAACAATCCCATAAACTACTTTAAAGGGTGCCAATAGTTAGTTGAGTATGCTCACTCATACTCGTACGTTTTTCCTTAGTATTCGCCCGATAATATATTGGTCTCCAGAAATACTCGACGATAAGTTTGTCTTCGAAATTTGTTCGTTGGTGAAGTGCTTTCCAACATCTGTTCGATGATGTGTCGGTGTCCAGAATCCTCCGGATGATGTGTTGACTTCCAGAATCCTTTCGATGATGTGCTGATTTCCAGAATCTTCTGAATGACGTGTTGTTTCCGGAATAATTTCGATGATGCTTTGATTTTCAAAATCCTGTAGATAATGAGCTCGTTTTCAAAATACTATCGATGAAATATTGGTAATCACAACATTTTCGATGATATGCTGGTTTCGAAAATATTATCGATGATCTGTTAGTATCCAAAATCCTCTTGATGATGTCTTAGTATCTAATATACTCTCAATGATGTGTTGGTTTCCAAAATATTATCGATGATGTGTCGGTATTCAGAATATTCATGAAGATGTGTTGGTTTCCAGAACCCTTTCGTTGATTTATTGATCTCTGGATTTTGTATCATCAGATATCATCAGCCAGGTCTGATACGAAGATGACTAACAGCACAAAATGTTCACCTCCCCGGACAGTTAGCATATCACAAGAGCTTGATATAACTGATGTTCGAATAGAAGCTGGTTAAGGTTATCTTCCTCAACCGTAAATTGAGGTTCACTGTATTTTAGTTCAATAATAGGTTACCTATCTAAGGAAATGGCTATTGTATACCGTAGAGGTGGCCTCGTTGTGAGAAATTTCAACAATTTGTTACAAACGTAAGACAGTTTGCTCGTGCTGTCTTATTTACCTTTGATTCGCATGAGTGCTCGCATCGGAGGCATCGTTCTGGATTACAGAACCATGGTAGGAATATAGGCAATTGTTTCCTGTGTATCTTGAGTGGTCCAAGTTCACCTCAGTCATATCAGATGAATTTGATTATCGTATGGTTCGCTTACATTCAGAAAATTTGCAGAACCGCATGTTTATGGATAGCATTTTAGTTCAGCTATAATTTTACTTACTGTCATTACAGGTTCCTAACTTAAGTTTCTTAAGCTTTACATTTTGTTTATGATACTGTGAGTCTTGAAAGAGATGTTCAACGATAAAAAAACTTGGAATCTTTGTTTATAAAGAAAATTAGCCTTGCAAATATACGCAGTAGAGCTTTCTGTGTCTACGGGTACATGAGTATTTTAAAGCGTTGCTGGGATGTCAAGCTCGATCAAACTAACCATACTAGTCCATTCAGAACTGTTTAACTCATACATTCTTACTGGACAAGAATCCTGGAACCATCACGAGTCCTGGATCCCAAAATAAAACACTCAACGGCAATACCGATTGAATTATTTAGAGAGTGCAACTGAGTAAATGACGAGAGCGCTCGCAAGTCATAGATCTTCTGAAAGAATTGTTAAGTGTCGACCGTGGGATCGCATCTCAAGGGATGAGTATATCGGGCTCAACTTGCCGCCAGATTTATGGGTGTAGGATGTCTAATTGATAGTTTTGGAACCCTTTAGCCCATTTGCATGACTTGAGGTGGATTTTTCAGGTTGGTTCACCGAAGGCATTTGCTTTATATCACGGCTAGGATCGGAGCTTTGGACCTCACAGGAGGCGGCGAGTCAGTGTTGGCTTGGCCGTGGCTGCTGCTGATAAGAGAACCCGCTGGGAAAAAGCGTCGCTATTCCGAGCTCAGCGATGAAGATTCCTTCTGAATGAAAGAAATAACACAGAAAATGATGCTTGCAGTAGGTTCGTAGGAATTGGTTTGTAAAATAAGGGACAAAAAATAACTTGACAATTTCATGAATGTTCTTCCTAGGAATCTTGAGAAACTGGCAAAATCCGTATGAACAGCAATTTACGTTACATGAATTATGATAATAACATTACAAAAATCTAGGGCTCAAGGATTAAGACTAAGGATATAAACTTCTCTATCCTGTAACATGTATTCATTTGGTCAGAATTTTATCGAATGAACTTCATCTCTCCCAACTGAAAACAAAGAAATACCCTTTCAGGAAACAGTCCACGGTCATTGAGCATCATCACATTTCTTATACCTTGTAAGTTTTGACGGGACTGCATCGTCACACTTCAAAATACCTCGGTTCAATACCAATATCCGTCTCCCACCCTGGACTAGAGAACCACAACCGTCCACTCCTAATTATTCTCACTCTCTTATTGTAGCCTCGGCTGTTAGAAGTTTGACAAGCAGCAGTAACAAAAACAAACATTTAGTGATAGCTTACGAATAGCGCAGAAGAGCTGTGAGCACAAATTGCAGTGGAAGATGGTTAGAAGATTATACCAAGTTTGCGCACGCAATTTAAGTACGCAGGTCAAAACTAGTTTCAACGTAAAATTCATGCAAGAACTCAGTTCATTGTCACAGCCTAAAAATGTTCAAACTAAACTCGTACAAGACTGTAGTTCGCCAACGCAGTTCAAAAAGCAGCCGATGACCATATTCTTACTAATAGATATTGTATGGAAAATCAAATTTAAAATTACTTTGAATGATAGATAAGTGCAAAGGTTAACTGAAATACAACTCACGAGGACTCATTGTCACAAGAAGAGGATTCACAAAAAAATTCGACTGACAACGCCGCTGCCAATATTCACAGCATAGCTAACACGAATAACGCATAAATACAGTACACAAAGTTAGTACAAAGCAGTTCTCATGTATAGCTTACACGTCACACGCTATCCAGAAAATTTGTATGGAAGCATGTAATCAAAAGCATATGAGTTTTAGTTTGTAAGACTAAAAGTTCAACAAGTTTTTGAGATTTAAAGATATAAAACTTTTAAACAGAGTACTTTTAGTAGAGTCCTTGTAATTGAGTATATGTGCAAGTAAAGGACGGTGTAATTTAATGAAGTCAGTGTTTGATCACGTGGAGAACTGCACTGGCAAAGCCTCTGTCAGATTATCTCCTCACTTCTGGAACCCAATGCACACAGAGGATGAAAGTTCACGTCACCCTGGAACATTACTTCTGACCCAAATACTTCATGTTCACCAAATTTTCCTAGTCGTGTCCTGAAACATGTCGTGTGTATAAGCGTCTCGGACTTCAAAAGGAGTCAATGGTTACGACTTGTGACGATTTCCAAGAGTTTATCAATAAATAAATGAGTTTCTTGAGCTAACAGTGTACGGGAAAAGAATTTTTACTAGGACATAAATCGAGCTAATGTTCCTCACAAATCCGTTTAGTTTCATATTATTTTTCATCGACGATATTAATTGTACTCCAGCGCAACTGCATTATGGAGATGTTAGCCCGGGGTTGGAGATCAGAAATAATAAAGTTGGGGAGTTGAGACGATACTGGATAAATGGCATCTGAGAACAGCCAATTATAATTTGACGTGCAAAAGGCTAATTTCACTAAACATAGCTGGCCTCCTCGACTTGCTTACAGTCAGAATCATGTTCACGATTTCGGAAAAAATACATGAATATAAACACCAGTACACCCTTAATTGAAAACGTTTAAAGATGAAAATTCACAATACCAGCAATCAAAGGCTAGCAATATGATTTTCTGAAAAATCCTCAGTAAAAATTATGTCGAGGAAAAAGCTAGCCGAAGACTTTATCCCATCTAGTTGAAGTGAAGGAAGGCAGATCTGAGCGTTTAGCTTGATATTGAGGGATCTTATGGCAAGTTAGTGTGATCGCGAGCTATGCAAGCCTAGTATTAGAGATTACACGCCTTCGAGCGGCCTGCAGCTGGGCTAGTCTCAGGTGACTCTCGGGCGATTATTGGAACCTCGGCCTCACGACATCGGGGCCATCGCGTGTGTCTCCCGCTCCCAGAGCCCAGCGCTGGGAACACGTGAGTGTGGCGGGGACGAAACTGGTGGTAGGGGCGCAGCGTACTAAAGGGCATAGAGAAAAAATTTGGCATGTCTCTGCTAAGTAATTCGGTGGTGTGCAGTACTAAAGGGTATAAAGAGCAAATTTGACATGTTTCTGCTAAGTAATTTGGTGGTGTGCAGTACTAGTGGGTATAAAGATAAGATTTAGCATGTCTCTGCAAAGAAATCCGGTGGTGTGCAGTACTAGTGGGTATAAAGAGAAGATCTGGCTTACATTTGCAAAGTAATTAGGTGGTTCCTAGTGCTAGAGGGCATAAAAAGAAGATTGGGCATGCCTCTACAATATAATTCTATATTTAAAACGAGGCTTAGAATAATTGTGCATGAACACGAGGAAAAAGAAGAGTAGATGGTAGATATTTGAATGAAATAATAGTGCAAGCTTCGTAATTTTAAGTACTTTGTACAAGGCTCTATTCTTAGTCAGGGGACGGCTGTGAAACCCTTGAGTCACATGAAAAAGTATTCGTTGTTCTTGTTATAGCGACAACTCGGAAAAAACAATAGGAATATTTCATTCATGCAACTAAGGATTTCAGTCGATGAGCGGTAAACTGTTCTCGTTTATACAGAGGTTGGACAAAACTATCGAAACACCTCGTGAAGTGCATGATTGAAAAAAAAGTTTTTCTAGTGAAATGTGTAGGTCGCACCACCTACCACTACTACGACACCTATTGACGCCACCTACACAACGCCGTAAATACACTGCACAACTCAGTCATTAACTAAGCACTATTCTATGAAATTGTAGGTAAATGTCAGAACTAACAGACTTTGAACATGGGAAATTGGAGCGCGTATGGTGGGTGCTTTCGTAAGCAAGGTAGCCGAGTTGTTTAGTGTTTCAAGAGGTTCTGTATCGAAGATTTATTCCGCATACTTAAAATGTTGAAAAACATCATCCGTTAAATCACAGCACTGACAAAAGTATGCCTTGAGTGATCTTGACAAACGATTATCAAGGAGGATTGTGACGAAAAAAAATACAGCTACAAAAGTTACTGCTGAAATGAATGTTGTGCTCACAAACCCTGTGAGTACTGAAACAATAAAAAGGGAACTCTATAAGCGGGGTATTTCTGGCTGAGCTTCAATTTGAAAACCATTCATCGGTGATGATAATGCTCGTAACAGGAGAAAGTAGTGTTTGAATCATATAGCCGGAATCATAGAGCAGTAGAAGACAGTAATAGGGTTGGATGAGTTTTCTTTCACACTGTTTCCTACTTCTGGCCGAGTTTACGTCTGACGAACGCCATTCCAAGTCTATAATACTGACTACTTGGTGCCAAGTGTGAAACATGGTGGGGGTTCTGTGATGTTTTGGGCAGCCATATCGTGGTTTTCTGCGGGTTCCATGAAAACTCTGCAAGGACACATTATTGCCTAGAATTAGCATACTTTCAACATTTTGGCCAATCAAGTCCATCCCATGGTACAAACTTTGTCCTCCGACCGTGATGTATCCTTCCGTAGTAATGTTATGGTATTACAATTGTTGAAAGTATGCTAATTTATACATTCTGTCAGTGTTGTTTATTTCAGTCTCTCCTGATCATCCATCAATGTCAAACTCGGGAAATTTTGGAATATCAGCATATATAGTTCTTTCTATGCAAAAACTAAACTATGAATAAGGTATTGCAAACGTTCGAATACTATTTAATTTCCTTTGCACCGTGCAGATTCACATTGAAAATACTTGAAATTTAATCGATACTGGAATGTTCCAGGTTAAAATGTTTTAAGACATGCCATGAATACATTTCATATTTTCCTTTATGATAAATAATTACTTCAAGAAAGTTTCGAATTGTTTAGCTCGAGATACTTAATAATTTACTGTAAGTTTTGCTACGTCAACAAATTTCGGTACACCTGGGACCTTCATTCAGAGTAAATTCTCATTTGCAGCATTGTATGGCATTTGTGATAAGCGACCTGGAATCATTGAACGTAAAACTTATACAAACAAAGGCTCAAGTTGCTTCAACTCTCCACATAGTTGTTGCTATTGTCAAACGAATGAGAATATTTTTTGTTAAAGCATCCAGTGGGCAGTAATTCAAAGGCCCAGTTCATCCGTCCTTATTCTTATGGTGAGTCCCGAATCTCACCATAATGGATCCGATCACATCAGCCATAAATTAGACTGGTCGAGGGATTACCTGCTCCTTGGGAGCTTCCATGATGCGTCTTCCATATCTGCTTCTGCTGGAATGAAAAAAAGCCGATACTTCGTGCAGGTAGAACATAACGCGCTTCATAACCGATTCCAAGATGTAAACTTAGAATTGGCCGCGTTTTTGGTGTGAAGCATTTTCAGTAGATGAAGTCTTCATAAAAATCGTTGAACATGTCATGAGGAACGCTGTTTAGCATAATTTGTCGACCCGTTGCTTAGGATTCAGACCCCCAAGGAGATCGGGTGGCATCTCAGGTACGGGATGAATGGCTGTCTAATGACTGCAGAAAGAGGAGAAGCGCTCACACTTCTCTCCTGTGATCGCACTACCTCACATCGTTTTTAATACTGTAAATATTGAACGTCCTTAATGCTATCCACACAAATCACTATGGCTCGTTTTGAATCTGCTTTCATTTTCAGAGTTGTGCTTAATGGTGCCACTAAGTGCACCATTGCATTGGTCGAATTATCGATTCACAGAACATAAATTGCAATTGATGGCTGGACAGATATTTCGAAACACCACTCTTCTTTATGTTCCATGTATTATCCTAATGCAGAAATGCATAATCATGACTGACATTCAGTCTATGCTAACAGGGTGTGCACGCCTGCTATCATTATGACTCTGTAAATGAACCTATGTTTGACATATTATACTGCTGCGATAATTTGGTTGTACTCAAATCTCAGTATAAAATAACTAAGGAACATTACTTCGTCAAAATTTTGGTGCGGCACAGTACACTCATGTACACTATACACATGATGTGCATCTCACTGTTCATGTAAATTAAATGATGATATGAAATAAATGTTTTTCATGATGAATATACAGGGTTTGCTTCGTTGACATTTAGAGATAAATCAATGACTTCAAATATTTATTTTAAAGAATCGAAGCCATTATCAAATGAATTGTTGTATGTTCTTTGTTTCAATCAAACTGGGGTACAATTCAATATCATTACTGTCATCATTTTTAATTTATTTTTCTCTGGATAATGGTAATCGCTATCTAGCCGCTATCAGGATATGTCCGTTCACCGCTATCTGGCACCAAGCTTTGCTTCGACGAAACTTCAACCACGTCACGTTATAGCGGGAATTTAAAGATTTCCCTAAAAACTGATATTTTATTATACCTTGAAATTATTTAAGTCTGCACGATAACTTTTATCACATTATCCTGCGACGAAATTACACTTGGAGATAAACGTATTCCGGAGAGCATCTACGATACTATCAAGTCATATCGGATCGACAGAATTTGTGAGCTTTTAGAAATTCCTATCAGTTGACAAGAGTGGGTAGCTCTCCCAAAAATAACGGCTCTAAAAATACGTCAGTTACGTCTAGCGCCCTACAGTACTTTAGAATCATTTATGACCAAATAAATACCTCAAATCATCATCAAAATCAACAATAATGGTACATTTCTTTGCCTGCGTCCATATTCAGTTCTTCAGGACACACTTAATGGGGTAAAATGCATTTTAATATAATACACAATTCGGAAGCGTATACCCACAAATTTGCCAAGTAGGAAGCCCTGCCGTTTTTTAACTTTCCGAGTGCTAGTTTTAGATCTATAAAACAGACGACCTGATTGGTATACCTGAAGAGTTTCGGAACATCAAACAACATTTCTGACTAAATCAATCATTGAAACCTTTCGACACTCCCACCAGTACTGATTAAAAACTAATGGCCTTTCACCATCCCAGGCAGAACAAAGTTCGCGTTCTTTTTTCATCATGTCTTCAGAGGGACGGAAGGCAAGCTGAACCATCGACGACAATACTCGCAGTGGGACGAGCAAATTGATGCACGTCTGTGTGAGGGCAGAGGTCTCTTGTGCCGTGTACGACTTTTTGTGTCCGTGGTCTTAGTCCTTACATGGGCACAAAATACGCGCAGTACATTACAACAGCCGTCACCGGGCCACAACACCTTGTTGCTTTCTGGAACTCGAGACGACAGTTTACCGTTTCGGGGGACTTGGAGAGCAAATCATTCAAAAATTTCCGCTATATAGGAAACTTTTACTCCTGATCTAACAGTAAAAGTAGCTTAAGGATCAAGACGCTCAAATATTACCTGTGACAGACAAGTGTATCTTTACTCTAACAGGTTCATCCTGGAACGAAACGTGATTGGCTGCTGGTACCAAGGACCCGGTCTTTGATTGGTTGAAAGCGGTCCAGGATGAACGATTGTTCCGAGAATATCTACAACCTTGTAGATATCGTTTACACGACGGCAAACTCGTATCATTTAGATGAACCTATATGATTACTCATTCACACCAATATATTAATTAGCACTTTGAAATTATTATCATAAATCATATTACTATCAAATAGGAAAACAGTTTTGTAGCTTTACTAAATAACCAGGCAATGAATTAAATACAATGGTTGTCACTCATTTTGAAGAGTTTGATGAGAGATAAACACAATATTTAGCTCAAATTTGATATGTTTCAATGCTAAGAATACATGTGCTCTGACAATTTCAACATGATTAAACGCTAATCATGCTCTAATCCTGAACAAAATAAATTTTACCTATTTCCCGACGTGAAATAAATATAAAATACATACATGCTTATCAATCTAGATGTCGTTTTTTATCATAAGTAATTTTCAATTAAAGATCACTGCCGCGTTTCAATCTGGTTGACAAATTCGATGTTGAAACCTCAGACAAAGTGTTTCGAGTTACGAACGAAACATTCAGAGAACTACCCCTGGCATCGGGGATCCAGACTCGTGCCCAGCGCTGGAACAGGTGGTACCCTCCAGCCCGTGTCAGTGGCGTCACAGACGCTTGTGGAAGAGCATGTTTGTGAAATCATCTTCCAAGACACCTTCTTCTCCATCATCGCTGATTCCTCCAAGACGTTTTCAGTGATGCTTTGATCCTTTTTGGTGAATGAATTCCTCACGTCCAAGTCTAACAACACTCGGGTATCGTCAACTCAGGACTATTCCAGTGAAAATATTTATACTCTCACGTGATATATGGATCTATCATTATGGAAACAAATCATTTTTAAATATAAATAGCATTGAAAACTCCTCATATACATTTTAGAGACAGTTTACGGTCCATCCCACCGGTGCATTAATGAATTAATCTATTTATTTCTAAAGACAGCTCCACACATCTCATAAATATCTTCGTCTTTTAAATAGACATCCAAACTACGAAATTGTTCATTTATAGGTTAATGAATTTCCTTTATCGGTCACGAATCAAACAGTCAAGCCTGGGATACCTCGTACATATTCTTTTTTCTCAGGATCTTTAGAGTTCTGCCTAATGATCGGTTTTACACTGGAACAGAAAAGAATTTCAGTACGTTTGAATAACTTCTGCTTCTCAAGTTTTCGTATACGTTTAAGGTAAAACAACCCGATTGAAGCACAAAATTTTTTAAACTGGCGGTAATTTTTAAGAGTTCTTCTCCGGTGCTGTTGAGTTCGTCAACGTATATTTCATCTCACGTTTCCGAACAGCCACGATTTCTTCCTCAATACAATCGATTCATTAACCAGTAGGCGCAGCAGAAGCCAATTCCAGCGACGGAGGAAGACTGAGAAGAAGGCCCTCGCGGGGTAACTACGGATCTACGTCTCTTTGAAATTTATGATACGAACAAATCATTTGGAGTCATTTCACTTGTTACTGACGACCGTGAGTGAGAGTGCGCACGACAATTTGTGTTGTACGTCAAGCCTTGCAAAATGGGAGAATATCAAGAAGTAAGTTATTGTATTGATGCATGACAAAATAGATTGTTAATTATTATTTAATTTTAATTATTCCCGTTAATTGTATCTGAATTATGTTGTTTTGTCTCAGTATTTTCTTATCATCACGCTAGGCAGGTTAGAATCTAAAATCCATAGTGCATCGTTTTTCAAGACGGAAGCTCTACTTTCAGTAAAATGATGATGCTAATTCTTCATGATAAGGTTTACTATCTCTTCTACATATTACACACTGTACATGTGTGTTTATGCATTCATGTTTTCAGGTACAGTTCCTGCTATCAATATTAATTTTGCATACAAATTAACTAGCCATGGACATCTGAGATGTGCTTTATAAAATGTATATTTATAGTTGTCCACGCACGCTAAGCAGAACAAAAAATACGATAAACACGACGGCTGAAGATCTGCAGAGAATAGTTGTTGAAGGTGAGCAAGTGGAACCTCCTGTTTGTTCCTACTCGCGTTCTTACAATTGTTTGAGCACTGATGTAAATGGTGATGGACGACACCTTGCATTCGGGATCTTGTCTATCATTATCATTGGTCTAAAAACGATCTCAAACACCAAAATATTTGTAATAATAATGTATTCATTTAACATACAAAAATCTTCGATAGGTTTGGGCAAAGTATGAAAAATCTTCAAATCATGATTCCCAATTCTGGCTTCTCATGCAAATTTCCTAGCACTCAATCATTCAAGCAAAGGGACCGATTATATTCGGCGCTGAATACTGATGTACGTTGCACCAATACGGTTCAGTAAATACCTACCTGAGGGTGAAATGTCAAGGTAAACATCTCCTAAACTTGGATTTCCACCTCTATTATTCTCCTATAAATTATAGTTGGTGAGCATTTTCTACAGCGATTAATCGTGTTGCTGAATACAGAGTTTCTGTGAATTGATCACTCATTACGGAAACTTCAACCATAGTTCTGGAACTTTATGATGTTCTCTTCATGATGAGTCTTGAATCCAAAGTGTGCTCACATACTCCAACTAAGTGAAAAAATGATACAGCTAATTATTTGTGATATTCATTTTAGAAAAAAATTCATGCTATTCTTGGATTTCTAATATAATTACTGAAAAAAACAAATGTTTAAAGTTGGGAGTTGCTCTAAGTTTCACATGAACGAAAACAATTTTCAACGATGCTAGTGGCTACTAGCATGATATTTTTTTTAATGTAAGAAATTTGCCCACTGAGTAATTAAGAATTTTCTGTTGAAATTGGGAGAAGTGAGGAGTTTTCTGCTGAAGAGAACTTCCCACGTTAGGTAATCTTAGATGTAAGATTATCAATATTATAACGGCTCTGTTTGACTGTTAAAAGTGTATTCTCTGTACAAAGGCAGGATATTGCGGTTGCTGTGTGTCTTCTAACTACGCTGGACGATAATGTTTTACTAAGCCTAATAGGTTATTTTCAGCGACAGTTATGCCTTTGTAGTTGATGTTTGCTTCGTACATGTAGAGTTACCATGATCATTTGGCCTAAAGTATAAAATATTATTGCTTTAAAATACTAACTTTCGTTTCTCTTTTTAATTGCAGTTGTGGCATGACATCGAAACTGTGCTTCTGCACGACTACAAAACTGCAGCAGTGGACGGAAGCCCGAGATACGGAGGAGGAAACCCAGTGGCCCACTACGACGGCCACCATTCTTCGTTTACTCTCTCTCAAGCCCCTAATTTTCCGGTGTCGACAACAACTGATCAGTCACTTCGAGAAAGCATGACCGCTACCTCAAATGCTTCGTACTCCGCGGCGTCTAAAAGCCCTCTTTCAGCTGCCTCTCCTCCGCATGGAATTGTAACCGCTTCATCAGCCATGGAATTTCAGCCCGAAGGTAGTAACACAAACTGTGATTATTTCACAACCCCAGTATTTGAAGGAAACACTCCGTCTACTCAATTGAATTCAGTCACTGGTATTGAAAACTCGATTCCTAATTCAATGCCAAGAGAATCTTTTCCTACTGCGTACGAAGTTTTTCAAACAAATCCTCCAGTGCTAGCTACTCAGCAAATTTCGCCCGCGATGTCCTCACCACTACCAGCAACACCACTCGTTCCTAACGATCAAGTGCCAGTGCCAGCGATTCTGACTGATTCTTCAAACTCAACTGCTGTTCAGTCGATTCCCGAACTTGCCCATATCAAGCAAGAGATTACACTACCCTCGTATTTTGGAACTGCTAGCACAGATTATGGAGCTTCTTCTACCAAAAACGTTCTTCCCAGCTTTAGAGAAACCATCCGGGAATGCTCGAAAAATGAACCAGATATCTTGGTCCAACACAATTCTGGCTTCAACCAAAAAGTCTTGATGAGGTCTGGCAATGATCGCAGTATTTCACCTCTAACTGGAGATCTCTATCCTGGGACACACACCATTCAATCCAGCGAATGGCTTGTCAAAACTGAGAATGAATTTACAACACCGTCCACATGTTCCTATTGGGATTGGAAAGAGGTTTCGATGTGCCAGGTCTATTACCAAAGCAGCTCTCACACTAAACATATGAATTATCTCACAAATCAGAATCTAAATTTTTCGGAGGCAGCAAATGCTAATGTTCAGTTCATCCATAACCAACATCGAAATCCGCACTCTCAGCTTCTCACTCCTCCCTCTTCACCAGCCTTGCGTCTTTGTGACCATCGCATTATTGAAAACATCCCTAATGGCATGGCTCAAAGCATACCCAGCCGAACAGTCACAGCCTCCGACCCTTTCATGAATCCAGGCCCCGCAATCGCTCCAGCGAAGCCCAAACTAAGAAGACGAAGAACATGGACCCGACGGCGGAGCATTGTTCACAAATGTTCTCATTCAGGCTGCGTCAAAACTTACGCCAAGTCGTCGCACCTGAAGGCCCACATGAGGACCCACACTGGAGAAAAGCCTTATCAGTGTGACTGGAAGGGCTGTAGCTGGAAATTCGCTCGTTCTGACGAGCTGACGAGGCATTACCGCAAGCACACTGGCGACCGACCTTTCCAGTGCAGACTTTGCGAACGCGCCTTCAGTCGCTCAGACCATCTTAGTCTTCATATGAAGAGACACATGGCTTTGTAAATTACGTTCTAAGGAAGATTTTTCTTTTGGTTTACCTCGAATTTGTATGTGCCACTCCGCTTCTGAAACGGCTTATCCGTAAATCAGTTCAAGGAAAACCCTATACTCTACTACAGTTGAGACTTGAAAAGATGGAGGCTATCCCCACTGGTTTCGTATTCATTTATTCAGATCTGAAGCCTGCGCACAGACAAAAACTGTCTAACAGTTGCCTAAAATTAAGGAAGTTTAAGCGAGAATACTGATTAGCTTTACTGACTCGGCTTCACTAATCGGATTAATGAAGCATGAGTTTTATTATCGTAGATTGTTTAAGAGCACGCATGCCCTCCTCCTTCATGAATTTGAACACTTCAGCTGCGTGGGTGTCAGGGATTTTTTCTCATCATTTGATAGAGCAGCCAGCCAGGGATTTTGACACAGGATGCCTTTTTATGTTCATTTTTTGCCTCCAACTAATGGTACTCCGATAAGCCGACTGGTATTGAAAACGCATACGTTTAGCAGCTTTAGTAATAGTTGTTTTCAACTTACACAGGCAAATCAAACGACGACTTCAAATCGATGATCCAGTGCTTAAAAGAGGCTGAGACTCAATGTTAATGTCTTGTTGAACACGTACTGTTACTTTACAAATAATTACACGACTGTTGACCCTCCAATCCTTTTGTTCGTTTTTCCGACGGGAAGTGAAACACTTTTTTACGTATCTTATGACTTTTAATGATGTTGATACTAACTTTACTAACGAATTTTATATTTAAGGAACAATAGCATTTTTTACGAAATAAGGGAATGATTCATGACATACAGTGAGGAGAGCCTTCCTTCTTAATTTTGGTGGAATCGTTCTTTGAGACAACGCAAGATGAGCTATCGAAAGTATCTGACCTATGGGATTGCCCGAATTTGTGACTAAAATCACGTACCATTAAACATATGATCTCTGAACATTATATATGAATGTTTTAAATGATATTTTACTGGAGGAAGGCAGTTAGAAACCAGTAGGGATTTTAACTCAGTTGAGAAATATTTTTGCACGAAGTTCTGACTACTATTCCTTGGAGCTGACAACATAGTACTGTAACATGCGTACAAATGCAATTTATTCAAAAGCTCAACCTTCTAGCATTTAATTTTGTAAGCGAATTTTTACAACAAGTTCTAACTAATGTTGACACAAAATGTAAAAGTTGTAGAAAAAGGAATTTCGTAAAAATGATGGAAATCGAGTAATTTTTATTTGTGGACTTCGTACTTGCTATTTGCTTGGCAGCCTGATTACTGAGCAACAATATTTAATAAATTAATTGTTTAATTTTCTTTCGTAAAAAAATGACTTAATGATTAGCTATTGAACTTTCAGTATACATGGCATCAGGAAATATATTTAGCAATAACAATTGATTAGCTCTAGTCAAGGAAATGGTTACGGTGTTGCAATATACAGTTGGGAAATGTTTCTGTTTTTCCGTGATTAAGCCTGTGTAAGAGCTAGTTATTTGTACTGATATTTTTATACTTTTGTACTTTTCTAATAAAACAAGGAAATCCCACATTTTTTTATTCTTCGTCGCGAAAACTCAAGTTTAGATGTCATTGAAAATATACTCTGGTAATAAAAAAATAACTTGAGTTTGGAGTTTAAATTATCGACGCCATCAAATGAGACTTGTGTAAATAAGGATACTCTATAATAGAATAGAGTAACAAGAACGAGCCGTTTGGTCCATTCTTGGATTGCCACTCAAGTTCTATGCCGTCTAAAATTTAGGCACGAATTGTGCATAGGCACCTTAATAACAGACTGGCACTTCAGTCACCTCAGGCCGCAGGAGTAAACAAGGATAGGAGGAGGATGGAGATATAACAATAGTTATATGCCTCTAGGTACACAAGTACACAGGCCACAGTAGTAGACAAGGATAGGAGGAGGACGGAGATATAACAATAGTTGTATGCCTCTAGGTACACAAGTACACAGGCCACAGTAGTAAACAAGGATAGGAGGAGGACGGAGATATAACAATAGTTATATGCCTCTACGTACACAAGTTATATGACTGTTGGTACACAGTACGCTTTTCTAGAGAGGCACGTCACAAGTCATCATTGACAAGCAAAATCATGCGTAGTTAATTCAATGCAGCTGAGTATGAACCTTCAGCGAAAGAACACGAAGGAACATGAAGTATTGTAGTGCATATATTCTACACTTTAAAGCCTCTATCGAAGAAGAGGTTTACCTACTTGACCACATTATTTACAAAACGGTCCTCGATTTCATTTTTTATAGACTTACAATAATATGAATAGTCTGATTTTCCAGGAAGCGGAAAATTTGAAGTTTTTAAAACTACAAAACAATTCCTAATTGGTATTTTTACTGTAACAGAATAAGAACTAAGTGGCTTGCGAGTCATGAAAAATCGCAAATTCTTACAAGAATCACCTGCCACGACATTGAGAGTTGGAAACACATTTTCAATTAGTGACAATTTATAGCCAAATATTCACCTCCTCAAAGCGTATTCCAATTTTATGTGATCTTGAGGATATTAGAGAACATGTCAAATTAATGTCAGAAGTAGAGATACTGTAAATCCATCACATGTAGTTTTTGATTAATGTTAATGCAATGATATCAAGTGTATAGTGGGTAGATATTATTGACATAAGTTATAATTTCTACCAACTGAAGGTCAGAAACTCAAAACGGTTCAACTGATGGACACCCGAGAGGTTAGATCTCGAGCAAGTGTTCCTTCAACTCTGCTGCTTCCACAATAATTATTACGGGCTAAAGAGCCCGAATTTCCTTATATCTAACGCTCATATTGTTCAGGGTAATATAATAAAATACTTGTTCACGCGCACTGTGACGGTGCTTATTTTATTTGAAATAATTTGCTTATGGCCTGCATTCTTTAAATAGAAACTTTGAGTACGTTCGAAAATAAAAATATGAATAATTGTTTTTCTAATATTTGTAAGAGTTATTGTTACTTGATTACTATTATTCAGTGAATGCGTTAGCGCACCCTCAACCACCAAACTAGAACACTAAATTTTACTAGCATCACATTAAATCTACATTACTGCTACTGGAATGGAACAACAATTGGTAAAGATAAACATCAAGTGAGAGTCCAATAATATTTTGTTATTTATTTCCTGACTTTAAGTGACGTGCAGCATCGCTACAATCATTACGAAGAAATGAACGTGAAGGATAAGCTAATACGAGTGCCTCTTCTGAAACCGGTTATGGAGATTGTGCCGACGGTGAAGACGGTTACCCGGCCGCAGTATATTCAGCTACATAATATATTCCCACATGCATTAAACAATAGAATCATGGAGAAAACAGAATATACTGGAGGTGATGAAGGCTTGGGGCTATTTTAATAGCGTATTGTTCGGCAAAAAGACGTTAGATGCCCAAAAAAATTGCATGGTATTGCCTCGTAGGAACAGTGGCAGGGGCTTCAGAAAAGATTGCTTCAGCTCATGACAATCCTTGATGCAATGATTTTTGATGCGCTTGAGGACCCAAATCAAGTTGCTGCATTTTTATCTTAGTTTCTTCGAAGTTAATCTCAAAAGTGCCATAAATCACTAGGTTTACTGGGCTCCTCTGAGTAAAAGAGGCAAGATTTCCTACACTCAGGAGGTGATTCACAAAACTGAAGACCTTCCCGCCTACGCGCTCTCAAAGATTGCCGGAAGTGGGCCTCGTCTCCAGAAAATGACTCTTCTTCTTTGAGGTGATGCTTGTTTTGTTCTTGATGTTTTGTTCATTTGCAGGATTTTGGATTTGGAATTGGCCCGTAATGCTTATCTTAACATACTAAATAACACTTCATTTTTGCGAATAACTAGAAAATAGCATTTCTTATTTTAGTGTAAGTTAAGGAAAGGTCACATCCCGCATGGGAGTCATGGTACAGAATCTACTCCTCAGTTGTTTTCAATGAAGAAGCAATGAGTCAAGTTGCTGGCAGCAAATCTCAGTTCATAACAAAATTATATCAGAGCGTCAAATATAAAATGTTCGATTTTGAATAGGAAATTTATGTTGCAGTATCTCAAACAAAAAGCTAAGTAATTTAAATAAAGCCTAACACTTTTTTGTCACCTTATCGGTAACTTATTTATACCGGCAGCAAACAATTCTGGAGAACAGGAGGTGATGGTCATGGTCTACAACGGGCCTGATTTTTAAGAGTAAAGTCAGCAGACCGAAACTCCTGTTTTTTTTCAAAGCATTGACATCGTGTGCTCATTCACCACATCTTCCCGAAAAACCTCATTGATGTGTAAAGCTGTTTGTGATGCATTGGTTACACGATGGAACTCCTATTCATGGTGAACATAAACTTTTTTCTCTCCATGGGTTCAGAAAAATTTATTTGTATGAGATAGTGCAATATCATCTGACACCCGGCAGTGCATCTGGAAAAGTGATGATGTATTCAATGCTGTTAAAAAGACATTTCAAGAGAGGACATATAAGTTAAATAGTAGATAATCCACTATTACGATGTGAAAAAAGAGAGCAATGACGTGTGACTAATACAGAATTGGGAATGCACATTTATAATGCATTAAACTAATACTGATAAAGTTATACCATATTTGTCTCCATGGAAATATTTCACGTGGAACAAGTTCAATACGCTCGAGAGTTCAAACTCGTGTACCGTCTCTTTTAAATACAAAAAGTCCTACTTCCTCCAAGTCAAAAAAGTTCCTGTGGTACATAGGAACAGCAACAAAGCATTTTAAAATCAGGTTACAGGTACTGGACACTATATTCCATCTATGCACTCTACGTATTTGTAAACTGGCCCCAAATAGAAGGCGTCAAAAACAAGTTAGATGTTTTTATGCCAGAATTATCTTAGTCTACGGTAATTTGCTGCCTCGTTTAACATATTCCCTTTTGCATTGTCTTTAATATTTTCTAACCATTGAAGGAAACAATACTTGACTGCCATACCTCTCATTCATTCCATATAACACGTCCCAAGTTTTTTATACGAAATGTAAATTTTATATTGCAATATTTTCTTTGCTGATTTACCACTCTTATTTCAGGTGAACGTATTTCAGGAAACGTAAATTGAGGGTCGGTGTGAGAGAAAGCTGAAATTCAGTTTTCATTACTTTTTGGTAACCATCAAAGTTTTATAATAGCGAACAGGAATGAAATATCTTTTGCATGTACAGTAGTAGGCAATAAATTTTTTGTAGTATACTTGTAATTTTGCACACATTTATATTATCACAAATCGGTACATTCACTCTAAATAATACTTTCTTCTCTATAATAGCTAATTTTATTATCAAGCATGAATCTTTTGCACGTAATTTGAACCTCAAGACTCTGATAAAGCTTCAAATTCTGACTTGTCTAGTTAGAATTTTCAAGCGCACCGTAGAGTATGAAAAATAGCAATACGATGTACTGTTCTGATCTAATGAAAGTCACACACACAACCACTGAGGCTGAAGTACGAGCTAACTGATGCAGCTATGAAATTTCAGGCTTCAAAAGATATCACTGGGAAATTAGCGTTATTATTTCCACAGTGTCAAGTAATTTGTGGTGACTAGCACACTGTAGGATCCTTGGATGTTCGTGTCTGAGTTCGACGTAGACGTGATGTTTCGACTACGAAAAGTGGCAACTCTACTAACACAGTCGTCTCTCAATTTCAAGAATTGTGAAAACTACTTGGTGCCAATTGTTGGTCATTTGTATGATAATGTCACATTAAGCAACATTTGAACGAACCATAGACATGTGACATGTGTGAGCAATTCAGAAGTTGCCACTTTATAATAATCTTGAAATATTACGCCTTACTTTAGAAGCATTGTCACAGTTGTGGCAATTGTGACAATGTTTCTAAAGTAAGGCGTAGTATTTCAAGATTATCATAAAAAGTTTATTATTGCAGTCGTAGTTTCAGTGCTTCTAAAGTTTCATTTGATTTTAAATCCCATTTCTATTTTTTCAACACGGAGCGTAATTTTGGCTCATTCTACAATTCTGTAGAAATTTGCGACTTAATGCACACTTCATAAAACTTAAATTGTTTATATTAAATTTTACGCTCAGGACTCCCCAATTCACTAATATTCTATTCTTAAACAAATTGTATTTTACTCAAAGGTTCTTCATATTAAGATACTGTATATCTCTATTTCTATTTAGCTGAAGCTACAAAACAGCCATTCGTATACGGAGCATCTCTGATGCAATATTTCCTTTAAAGCTGAAGAAATTTTCGGGACAAGTTTAATCGCCCAAGTTTCAGTGTCTCCCTTTGGTGCATAGTAAATGGGAATATTTTATTCAGACAATCGTATGGGTTACAATAAGGTTATCGGAAACCTATTTTTTTCTTCGCGTCGGAGTCAGGCGTCTATCAGCGATTGCTTTCCAGCTCAGCCTTTAACTCGACGGCGGACGTCAAGACTAGGCTCTGTTTCTCAAATCTGAGAGCCTACTTCTTTTGATACAAGCTAGAACTCCTGCAAAAAAGTCATCGT
>VCRD01000322.1:184262-197860 GCA_006783055.1 Trinorchestia longiramus
GAAGGATAAGCTAATACGAGTGCCTCTTCTGAAACCGGTTATGCAGATTGTGCCGACGGTGAAGACGGTTACCCGGCCGCAGTATATTCAGCTACATAATATATTCCCACATGCATTAAACAATAGAATCATGGAGAAAACAGAATATACTGGAGGTGATGAAGGCTTGGGGCTATTTTAATAGCGTATTGTTCGGCAAAAAAAAGTTAGATGCACAACAAAAAAATGCATGGTATTGCCTCGTAGGAACAGTGGTAGGGGCTACAGAAAAGATTGCTTCAGCTCATGACAATCCTTGATGCAATGATTTTTGATGCGCTGGAGGACCCAAATCAAGTTGTTGCATTTTTATCTTAGTTTCTTCGAAGTTAATCTCAAAAGTGCCATAAATCACTAGGTTTACTGGGCTCCTCTGAGTAAAAGAGGCAAGATTTCCTACACTCAGGAGGTGATTCACAAAACTGAAGACCTTCCCGCCTACGCGCTCTCAAAGATCGCCGGAAGTGGGCCTCGTCTCCAGAAAATGACTCTTCTTCTTTGAGGTGATGCTTGTTTTGTTCTTGATGTTTTGTTCATTTGCAGGATTTCGGATTTGAAATTGGCCCGTAATGCTTATCTTAACATACTAAATAATACTTCATTTTTGCGAATAACTACAGAATAGCATTTCTTATTTTAGTGTAAGTTAAGGAAAGGTCACAGCCCGCATGGGAGTCATGGTACAGAATCTACTCCGCAGTTGTTTTCAATGAAGAAGCAATGAGTCAAGTTGCTGGCAGCAAATCTGAGTTCAAAACAAAATTATATCAGGGCGTCAAATGTAAAATGTTCGATTTTGAATAGGAAATTTATGTTGCAGTATCTCAAACAAAAAGCTAAGTAATTTAAATAAAGCATAACACTTTTTTGTCACCTTATCGGTAACTCATTTATACCGGCAGCAAACAATTCTGTAGAACAGGAGGTGATGGTCATGGTCTACAACGGGCCTGATTTTTAAGAGTAAAGTCAGCAGACCGAAACTTCTTTTTTTTCAAAGCATTGACATCGTGCGCTCATTCACCTCATCTTCCCGTAAAATCTCATTGATGTGTAAAGCTGTTTGTGATGCATTGGTTACACGATGGAACGCCTATTCATGGTGAACATAAACTTTTTTCTCTCCATGGGTTCAGAAAAATTTATTTGCATGAGATAGCGCAATATCATCTGACACCCGGCAGTGCATCTGGAAAAGTGATGATATATTCAATGCTGTTAAAAAGACATTTCAAGATAGGACATAGAAGTTAAATAGTGGATAATCCACTATTACGATGTGAAAAAGAGAGCAATGACGTATGACTAATACAGAATTGGGAATGCACATTTATAATGCATTAAACTAATACTGCTAAATTTATACAATATTTGTCTCCATGGAAATATTTCACGTGGAACAAGTTCAATGCGCTCGAGAGTTCAAACTCATGTACCTTCACTTTTAAATACAAAAAGTCCTACTTCCTCCAAGTCAAAAAAGTTCCTGTGGTACATAGGAACAGCAACAAAGCATTTTAATATCAGATTACAGGTACTGGACACTATATTCCATCTATGCACTCTACATATTTGTAAACTGGCCCCAAATAGAAGGCGTCAAAAACAAGTAAGATGTTTTTATGCCAGAATTATCTTAGTCTACGGTAATTTGCTGCCTCGTTTAACATATTCCCTTTGCATTGTCGTCAATATTTTCTAACCATTGAAGGAAACAATACTTGACTGCCATACCTCTCATTCCATATAACATTCCATATAACTCCATATAACACGTCCCAAGTTTTTTATACGAAATGTAAATTTTATATTGCAATATTTTCTTTGCTGATTTACCACTCTTATTTCAGGTGAACGTATTTCAGGAAACGTAAATTGAGGGTCGGTGTGAGAGAAAGCTGAAATTCAGTTTTTATTACTTTTTGGTAACCATCAAAGTTTTAGTGACGCAAAGGTTTATTCAATATATTGTAACATTTTTCAGAGAGTAGAATGCTTCAGTTTGGTTCGTATCGTAAGTGCATAATAGCGAACAGGAATGAAATATCTTTTGCATGTAGTACGCAATAAATTTTTTGTAGTATACTTGTAATTTTGCACACATTTATATTATCACAAATCGGTACATTCACTCTAAATAATACTTTCTTCTCTATAATAGCTAATTTTATTATCAAACATGAATCTTTGCCACGTAATTTGAACCTCAAGACTCTGATAAAGCTTCAAATTCTGACTTGTCTAGTTAGAATTTTCAAGCGCACCGTAGAGTATGAAAAATAGCAGTACAATGTACTGTTCTGGTCTAATGAAAGTCACACACACAACCACTGAGGCTGAAGTATGAGCTAACTGATGCAGCTATGAAATTTCAGGCTTCAAAAGATATCACTGGGAAATTAGCGTTATTATTTCCACAGTGTCAAGTAATTTGTGGTGACTAGCACACTGTAGGATCCTTGGATGTTCGTGTCTGAGTTCGATGTAGACGTGATTTTTCGACTACGAAAAGTGGCAACTCTACTAACACAGTCGTCTCTCAATTTCAAGAATTGTGAACACTACTTGGTGCGAATTATTAGTCTCCATTTGTATGATAATTTCACAATAAGTAACATTTGAACAAACCATAGACATGTCACATGTGTGAGCAATTCAGAAGTTGCCACTTTATAATAATCTTGAAATACTACGCCTTACTTTAGAAGCATTGTCACAGTTGAGGCAATTGTGACAATGCTTCTAAAGTAAGGCGTAGTATTTCAAGATTATTATAAAAAGTCTATTATTGCAGTCGTAGTTTCAGTGCTTCTAAAGTTTCATTCAATTTTACATCCCATTTCTATTTTTTCAACACGGAGCGTAATTTTGGCTCATTCTACATTTCTGTAGAATTTTGCGACTTAATGCACACTTCATAAAACTTAAATTGTTTATATTAAATTTTACGCTCAGGACTCCCCGATTCACTAATATTCTATTCTTAAACAAATTGTATTTTACTCAAAGGTTCTTCATATTAAGATACTGTATATCTCTATTTCTATTTAGCTGAAGCTACAAAACAGCCATTCGTATACGGAGCATCTCTGATGCAATATTTCCTTTAAAGCTGAAGGAATTTTCGGGACAAGTTTAATCGCCCAAGTTTCAGTGTCTCCCTTTGGTGCATAGTAAATGGGAATATTTTATTCAGACAATCGTATGGGTTACAATAAGGTTATCGGAAACCTATTTTTTTTCTTCGCGTCGGAGTCAGGCGTCTATCAGCGATTGCTTTCCAGCTCAGCCTTTAACTCGACGGAGGACGTCAAGACTAGGCTCTGTTTCTCAAATCTGAGAGCCTACTTCTTTTGATACAAGCTAGAACTCCTGCAAAAAAGTCATCGTGGTGAAAGAATGCGTATCACAGCACATGATGGGCTAATCTTGAGGTCGGTGTTGCGTATCAAACCGGCAGCCACCACAGCAGTGTTCCGCGACGTGCTGTTGGAAATGTGCTCTCCATTTTTGATCTCATCAAGCTTCCACGCGCCGATTTTCACAGCGTTCTAGTCCATAGCTTTGAAATTTACTCCAACTGTTTTTTCCTGAAGGAATGGTTATCAGCTCATACAGGATGTACACGGCGCGTATCTCTGGCTATCGCCGCATTATGCTCAGGAATATGCTTGCTGTTGTGCCGCATTGTCGCCTGATAGAAGGGCAATCGATGCACAGGGTATTTTATCTCTCTGTAAATGTATCGCCTCGCCCATATTTGCCAAAGAATTGAGAAGAAATTTCACGGTAAATTGGCTCAGCGTAAATTTTCCGTAAAACGCGTTTCTGACAAATGAAAATGATACTTCTGCAGAATCAGGCAGCCTGAATTTATAATATGTCTATTTCTCAGACGAATTGAATTCTGTTTTTTCGTAAGTATTGTCCACTGTTTGGGACTCTGAGTTTACGCGAGCGCTACAAGTGAATCTATATCAATACGTTTCTGCTCTTATATGTATTGATTCCATTGTTCTTACACAGAACCCATGATTTTCCTGTGATTACTCGTGAAGTCTCTTACGCCAGTTTATTCAGGCGCAGGTACTTTATAAAATACTAAGAAACGATTACATTTTTCACCCACACTTTGTACTGTTTGCTAAATTCGATGGGGAAAATCAACTACTGATAGTACTTGCATGGATGCCTGCCTTGAAAACTTGTGATACTTCAAACGATATAAACGTTCCTCAACTTCAACATTGACTTAATTGAGATAAGTTATTAAGCTTTCCTTTATTTACAGTGCCTTGGCATACACATCGTAGTAAAAATTGAAATCTCTAAGGCTAAGACGAGATGCTGCTGTACTATGTGTCGTAAATCAGGTTCCTCATTTCAAGACCCAGGGTTTCATAGATTAACACATGGCCAATGACAGGAGATGAACGGGAACGACGCCTGCAAGTGTTTGTCTAGACTAGGCACCTCATTTTTTGTGACAAAGCGCTTAACACATTCATTGCGGTATGACCCACCGGTGGGTCACTCAGGTTAGGTTCTGTAATTTTTTCAAAGCTTTCTAGTGACTGCATGTACAAAGTAAAATTTGCACCGGCTAGGCAACCGCTATGAATGTGTTAAGTTGGACTAGAGCGCAATGTATTCAAATCAGAACAGAAGAAATAGACGAAATTATTATGCAAGAATCAAATGCTCTTTCATCAACTCGAGAGAGATCTCTGTAATCCCAAATGTGCTGTTTTACAGTAAAGATCTCCTATTCTATCAGAGCTGGACTGGTCTTTGGGTCCTAGGAGAAATTGTTGAACGGATCTTTAATACACGTACCATCACAGTGTTCGCTTGTATCCGACATCGAAGAAAAAACTTCAAATTTAAGGAATTAATGATCCTAATTTTGGCCCAAAGCATAACAGGAAGAAAATTGAACTCTCGGTCCTGTTTTTATGAATTTATCCATGGAGTGTAAAATTAAATTACGGAAAATGGAAAGTGCGTTACGTGAACCACTACCCAGAGTCATCAAAGGCTCTAAAAACGGTTCAAAATCGCCTTGAATTAAACAACCAATAGCAATACAGTTCGAAGTGAAGATGAGTCTAGCTTTTGGATTACTGTCTCGGTTTAGTTTTTCTGTTGTGAGCTGAATGGAGTGTCGAGCAAGGCTTGCAGAGCAGCGAGCTGTCAACAAATAATCCATGAACTATGTTCGACACTAACGGATTTATTATCCCACTACCTTGGCTGCATAACTGCAGTCCCAGTCAATGCTTCACGTTTGTACCTCGGGCACCCAACTTGCTGAACAGCACTGAACTGCTCCATGGAGCTCCTCCAGTGTACTGAACAGCACTGAACTGCTCCATGGAGCTCCTCCAGTGTACTGAACAGTAGAAAGTTCAAAGTTCAGTACTGAAATTTCGTCGATGTCAAACGACAGAAAACTTTGTCACACACAAGAACTGACTACACCAGCAAACACCAGATCTGTTTTCATTAATATAAATTCATTTTGAACTAGCCAGAATTTTACACCACTAAGGTAACGCTGAAATGAATGTACAGATAATTCATCTTACAGTGTGCCATATTTCTCGATTTATAATAACGATGAAGAAACATATATTCATTTATGAGAATATAATAAAAAAATCGAGTCAGCAAAACATATGCTGCGTAACAATCAATTGCAAAGAGCATGGTTCTGATAAGCAAGGAGACAATCCTACCTCAAGCACTCACACTCTGCCAAACTTGGTGTCAGGAGATAATCACTTAACATGAACAAGTGCTGCATATGACTCACACTCTGCCAAACTTAGTGTCAGGAGATAATGTCTTAACATGAACAAGTACTGCATATAACTCGCATTCTGCCAAAATAAGTGTTAGGAGATAATCTCTTAACATTAACAAGTACTGCATATAACTCGCACTCTGCCAAAATAAGTGTTAGTATATAATCACGTAACATGAAGTACTGCGTATGACTCGCACTTTGCCAAAATAAGTATTAGGATATAATCTTTTAACATGACCAAGTACTACATATTACTCGCACTCTGCCAAAATAAGTGTTAGGAGATAATCTCCACAAAACTATTGTATCGAACTCAACTGATCCAGACGTACATTATCGTGTGTATGTGTACATTACGCACATGTTCAGAGATGTATTATCTGATATAAATGTTATGCACCCGACCAGACACTCCTTATCTGACATGCATTCTTGTAAGTTGATATGCATCTGAAACACGTTACTTCTAACTGTACCACACGTTATACCCATTACTTGTAACAGTACCAGAGTTATCTGCGTTACTTGTAACAGCACCAAAGTTATACGCGTTACATGTAACTGCACCAGAGTTATATGCATTACTTGTAACAGTACTTCACGTTATACAAGTTGCTTGTAACAACACCAGACTTATGCACGTTGCTTGTATGAACCACAAGTTACGTGTAAGAGCACTCCGGCTATACACACTATAGAATATGGCACTATACATTCCTACGGTAGATGGTCCCGGTCATGCTGTACTATTCAAACTTCCTTAAATAACTTCTACTGCGCATACGTACTTTCTTAACCGTGATTTCATAGAATATTGTTCAAATATTTGCAATATGCATGTCCCATCCAGCAAGTTCGTATGTTATTAAAGTTTTCCTTGGGCTCACAGCATCCATCGCTCTGCTAAACACTCTATAATACATAATCCATGTATTTCAGGCAAAAAATGAAACTTGCTTAGAAAACCACGTTTAGGGAGATAATACGAAGCAGATTTGGAGGCTGTGCTGTGAAGTAAAGAGGGTGGAGGCTTGGTAGCGACACGAGTTACCTGAAAACGAGTTACAACTTCATCCATCACCTCCCTCCGTAGGCTCTTTTGCTCAGCGAGACCATTTCAACACCTTATGGTACTGCGCTGTGAGGCTTCCATAGCGCAGAAATTGTCGCAATTACAGTTTAGAAGCCCGATGTGGGCATCAGATAAGGTCTTTGGAGCAATGTGGCATTCAAATTTGATCGATCGTAAAGTACTGATATCTTGATGAATGATTCCAGATATGACGGGGTGTGCCGAAGGCGAGGTGTTGGATCATTAAACCAAGGCATGATTTTCATTCGCCCTAGTGCTCGGGCTCATCTAAAACTACCCTCAGCTTCAACGAATAAATAACGAACACAAAACACACGCCTCAAGTGACTGACGATACGCGTGCGATTGCGCCGCTATTTAATTGTGTCTCTGAACTTGCGCGTGCATTTGGATGAGGTTTAGGGCAACCAACCTGCCCTGCCGACGCCCGATTCAATCAAATATCGCTTGAAGATCTCCTTAGGATCCGAAGTTGTCGTGCCACGCCCTGACGACGCACGCGGGCCACGTAAATTTCAGCCTGAATAATAAGAATTATTTGTCTGGAGATCTGCGGCAAGAAAAAGTTGACAGATGATGGATTCATCCTATAGTTTAGAAATATAGTTGCTTTATCAAGCTTTGTGAGTGGCTAAAACGTTCTTATTGTACAAACGAGAAGTGCGACTGCATGTAAGGAACTGGAAATTTTCCTAAATATTTTAATAATCGTTTTCCAAAAGAATATAGTTTCATAAATGCACTGTAAATCATGTGATTCACGACTTTGAAACTTTTTTATGACACATGCTAGATGGTAGCCATAATTTTTGGTGCCTTGGTGCTGTGTATGCAGATTTGTTGTTACTTCATAGATCTTTGATGACGTTTGTTTGTGAGGAATTACTCGAAGTTTCTGGGTGGGACACAATGCATGTGACAGCCTTACTTCAAAATACTAAATGGGTGACATCTTCATGTAAATTTCATGAATGAGGCTATGAGTTGTTCTGCCACGTGATATATGTAAGTGTAAAAGATGCATCCAATTTCCAGTTCTAAACTTCCATAATAAAATATTTATTGTGAATCAGGTATTCTACGAAAAAAATCCATGCAGAATTTCAAAGTATCTGGTCTGCAGGTGGAATGACTGAAAGTTTTGTTTTGAATAGGAATTATTGTTCAGTAATTGATGTATTTTAAGCAGCGTTTGTTATCTGTGATTCATTGATATTTATCTGAGTAATATTCCATTGAACATGTAAGTTAACCCATTAAGCAGTAACCATTGACGAGAAGTTTTTCATTTATCTAATTAAGAACTACAATGTGGCCTTCAACTTTTACTTTCCGTCAATATTCACCGCAAATTTGTTTCCTTTTTCTTAGTCGTAGCTACATTCTTTTCAAACTTCTATGACTGCTCCTCCAATCTTAATTTCTTTACAGAACTTCATCAAGCACAATGCTTAACCCTTTAGCGACCAATTTGTTTTTCTAGTTTCTACGTCTAAGCTCACAAAGACCGTCTATACACTGATGCAATGAAGCACGCTGGGAGCCAGGCAGCCAAAAGAACGACGCTGTAACATGCCGCCGCGTTCAAACCTAGTAGCAACCTCATATTGCTCACTGTTTAATTATTAGAACAATTCTCCCAAAGACCGTGAAAGGCGACCGAATTGTCCTTTTAGTCGCTAAAGGCTTAAGTATGCATTCGATAACCTGGTGCAGACCAGCTCTTAGTCTATTACACGGAGCTCCTCTGCCATGACATATGTGGAAGNAGTTTAGAAATATAGTTGCTTTATCAAGCTTTGTGAGTGGCTAAAACGTTCTTATTGTACAAACGAGAAGTGCGACTGCATGTAAAGAACTGGAAATTTTCCTAAATATTTTAATAATTGTTTTCCAAAAGAATATAGTTTCATAAATGTACTGTAAATCATGTGATTCACGACTTTGAAACTTTTTTATGACACATGCGAGATAATAGCCATAATTTTTGGTGCCGTGGTACTATGTATGTAGATTTGTGGCTACGACATAGATCTTTGATTGCGTTTGTTTGTGAGGAATTACTCGAAGTTTCTGAGTGGGACACAATGCATGTGACAGCCTTACTTCAAAATACTAAATGGGTGACATCTTCATGTAAATTTTATGAATGAGGCTATGAGTTGTTCTGCCACGTGATATAAGTGTAAAAGATGCATCCGATTTCCAGTTCTAAACTTCCATAATAAAATATTTATTGTGAAGCAGGTATCCTACGAAAAAAATCCATGCAGAATTTCAAAGTATCTGGTCTGCAGGTGGAATGACTGAAAGTTTTGTTTTGAATATGAATTATTGTTCAATAATTGATGTATTTTAAGCAGCGGTTGTTGGCTATGATTCATTGATATTTATCTGAGTAATATTCCATTGAACATGTGAGTTAACCCATTAAGCAGTTACCATTGACGAGAAGTTTTTCATTTATCTAATTAAGAACTACAATGTGGCTTTCAACTTTTACTTTCCGTCAATATTCACCGCAAATTTGTTTCCTTTTTCTTAGTCGTAGCTACATTCTTTTCAAACTTCTATGACTGCTCCTCCAATCTTAATTTCTTTACTGAACTTCATCAAGCACAATGCTTAACCCTTTAGCGACCAATTTGTTTTTCTAGTTTCTACGTTTAAGCTCACAAAGACCGTCTGTACACTGATGCAATGAAGCACGCTGAGAGCCAGGCAGCCAAAAGAACGACGCTGTAACATGCCGCCGCGTTCAAACTTAGTAGCAACCTCATATTGCTCACTGTTTAATTATTAGAACAATTCTCCCAAAGACCGTGAAAGGCGACCGAATTGTCCTTTTAGTCGCTAAAGGGTTAAGTATGCATTCGATAACCTGGTGCAGACCAACTCTCAGTCTATTACACGGAGCTCCTCTGCCATGACATATGTGGAAGATTCTCCCGTTCTCAATCAAGATTTCCAAGCCTACTTTTCTTCTAACAGAAGACTTCATCAAACCCTTCGCTGTCCCATCAGCAGCCTCGCTAGATCAAGTACCAGCAGCTCTATACGAGGCTGTAATTGAAAGATTCCTAAATTGGTACTATGTCGAACAGTGCGGCATTTATTGCCTGCAAGTATGATATAATATTGAAGCTATGAGATCAAGCGAGAAGAGTTGATAACTGCATGTAATAAAGTACAACTCTCTCTCCTAACGCATACAATGTTAAGTCGATTCCCAGGTAACATTCTACTGACAATAATTTTTTCAATTTTGGAAATGAATATGGTTTGAGAATAAAATAGTTCGGTAAATTTGTGAAAACGTTACTTATTTTAAAAATTATAAACCGCTTTAGTTTTGTAGTTTCACCTTGTTGACCGCGTCACATTTACTAGACAAGGGAACATTAGTGTGGCACTTATGAGTGTAACTTGACAGTCAAAGTATTAAAAAAACAATTAAACTCAACTCGCTTTCAAGGAAGTACAAAAACTTATCAATAACTGCCCGGTATGACGGCTGGATGAACGCGTTCTGAGCGTGCGTGCGTTAATTAGACATCTATAAAAACGCACATTATGATATACTCGCAAAAAATTGGCGCCGACGCCAAGTCGTCAATAGGAGATTTTTTCCTCCACAGCTGCCTGAAGCTGCTCGAGTTCTTCTGCCCTGCACACGTACAGACGTCTCTGAATTAATGAAAATAATGTTCACTAGACGTTTCCAATCATTATTGCAAATTACTGCTTGTATTTACCACTTAGCCTTTGCGTGTGGGCTGCTTTTGGAAGCTTTGACTTTTGATGAGGCCTTCATTATTGATGTTTTGTGGTTATTCAACTTGTTCACAGTAGCGTTTCTCTACGCCTGATAGTCAGGACATCTGATAGCCAGCAACGCTTTAACAAAATTGCTCATAGATCCTGCAACTGAATCATACCTGATCGAACTTGCAAAGACTGATACAGAATTTAAATTTTTTTTAAATGTTCTTGTATATGGTTCATATAAATTACAAGCCGGTTTATGGTATCCTACATCGATGATTTTCTTACCCTCGCGTTCCATATTATTTTCAATTAAAGCTCTACTCCCACCTCACTAATTGGGAACACAAGTTTAAATATTACTTTACCTGAAAAAATTCTGCTCTATGTAATCATTCACAATGAGCTTTTATTTCGCAGTAAAAAAACACAACAGATATATTAGCTAATATTAAAGCTATTTCAAGTGCTCACTTAATGTAAAATATATAATGGAAGCAAAAAATAACCCAGTATTGATCAAAATTATATGCACCTGCAGAGCTAACTTTCTTTAGTGGTCGGCAATGACCACATCTCACTTATTTTCAAGCGTTGAAGAGTCAAAATCAATTTTCATAAAAAGGAGCAATTAATGTCAATCACACAGTAACTCGATATCTTTCGAGACCAAACGCTGGATTAAAAAACAATACGCAATGAATCATATTGATTTGAATCTGGAAAATCATGATACCCAGGTAAGTTGGAATTATTGGTATTCAATAAGTTTAATTGATCTTGAATTTATAATATCCAAGAAGTTCAATTAAGCTTGAATTGATGATATCCAAGAAGTTTATTTGATGCTATTCAAAAAATTCAATAGAGCTCGAGTTGATGCTATTTAAGAAGTTCAATTGAACTTGAATTGATGTTATTCAAGAACTTCAATTGAACTTGAATTGATGTTGTTCAAGAACTTCAATTGAACATGAATTGATGATATTCAAGAAGTTCTGTTGAGCTTGAATTGATGATATTCAAGAAGTTCAGTTGAGCATGAGTTGATGATATTCAAACACTTCAATTGTGCTTGAATTGATGATATCCAAAATTTTCAATTGGACTTGTATTGCTGATACTCAAGAAGTTAAGTGGAGTTGACATAACAGTTCCTGAAGAGGCAGAGTTGGCACTGGTTCTCTGGACACACACAGACACTCAGGCCGAGGTCTGCAGTCTCCCTCATTACTAGAGGACGTGATTTGTTGCTAGTTCTGATAGCCGGTGCCACGTCGAGAGCCTCCATCGCGCAAGATAAGCATCAGAAAGCTATCAGCTATTCAAAATCTAGTGCGTAATTGCAGAGGCGGTCATCATACATCAGAAGGCCTCGTATGCCTGCTTCATGTTCAGATTGTTTCTGCTCTTGATGCTTCCTTAATCCCTTGCAGCCCATTGAAAATACTTATGCTAATTTGTTATGTTAAGCTCATTCTATGGAGAATTTTGATCTTTACTTGTATTGAGGCGAGTGCTCATTTGAAGCGCGCATCAGTCGTTACTACATAATTGAGCGTACGCCTTTTATTGTATAATTATTACCCCCACAAAATCTTTAAGTTATAGTACATTTCTACGTAGCTGCAATTGTCTCACTATATTAGGGATGGAATCAGAGATGGCCTTCCACATAAAAAACTCATTTAAAGTTAGCCATTGAAATTAAGCATCTTCAATTTTCTAGAGCCATGTTGAGCGGCGCATTGGCATGACCAAGGAATTATACACGCGAGCTGAAGTAAGTATTCAACGTGAAATATTTGACACTGTGTAAGGCAGCTGTGTGTGTTTTGTTGTCATTTTTACGCAGTTTGCATTGAGCACACCACAGCGTGCGGTAGCGAGCGACGCAGAAGAACAATGAAGGTAAACAGGAGTCACAACAACAATAATGTTTTTCTTATATGAATTCGGTGCTGAAAGATCACAGTAGTACTTCAATGATCATAAATGCATTAAAGATCGGAATTGGGAGTCACAGATTCATGTGAAATTTTTCAGTTACAGAAGAGGTTTTAAATACTCCTTAGGAACGGTAATATGGCTCGTGAAATAAAACTCTTTCCTTCTCCAAAATTCAACACGTTTAGTGAGAAGTTCCCGATGGTATGTATACTCGTAAAAAAGATCATCTTAAAAAATACTTGTATCGCAAAATTATTTCAAATTACTAGTGTCATTTACAAACATGATATATATATATTAAAAATGTTTCAGTGTCACACATGTGTCACGCATGTGTTGCTCATCGCTGTCTCTTTTATCACTTCCTCTTCTATCGCCTACGAGGGAACGTCTATCTTCTGTTAAATATTTTGCTCTTCATTACTGGGAATTATGTAACTTTAGTTTAAATTCCATTTCATATTTCTTCATTTTTTACACATTTAGCACTGCCTAAAAATTTCATCAGTAGCTTCAGACTCAAGATACCTGAAGATTTACGATCCAAGCGCATGCAAATTTTTTCAATAATAACGTATACATTTTTTGCGTTCATCACTGAAGTTCCCTCATCCAAATGATACATCCTAATCATTTTACAACACATATGTGTCATATACTTAGAATGTTACATCACACAAATGTGATGTAACAGCAGTTATTTTATGGAGTCGGAGTCCAGGAGACGGAGTCTGGTGAAAATTAGTGCAAGAGTCGGATTTAGAGTCGGAGTTGGATTTGGAGTAGGAGTCGAAATCGGATTTGGAGTCGAAGTCAGAGTCGGATTTGGAGTCAGAGTCGGATTTGGATTTGGAATCGGATTTGGAGTTGGAGTCGGATTTGGAGTTGGAGTCGGATTTAGAGTTGGAGTCGGATTTACAGTTGGAGTCGGATTTGGAGTTG
>VCRD01000322.1:197872-225309 GCA_006783055.1 Trinorchestia longiramus
TGGAGTCGGATTTGGAGTTGGAGTCGGATTTGGAGTTGGAGTCGGATTTGGAGTTGGAGTCGGATTTGGAGTTGGAGTCGGATTTGGAGTTGGAGTCGGGTTTGGAGTTGGAGTCGGATTTGGAGTCAGAGTCGGATTTGGAGTTGGAGTGGAAGGATTCAACATTGAACTGCCGAGGTCTGGTCACACAAGGGATATCGCATCTAAGATACAACAAACACAACACAGCAAGTAGAACACAACTGAAGCGTATGAAGATCTATTGAAGTTTAATAGAATTCCGGGTCGCGAAACAGTGATACCAAGATACTGAATTACGTGGTAACTGCATGCTCAACTGATGCCTGTACCTGATTTTCTAATGCTTACCTGTCGTCTTTACCTGATGCTTACCTGCCGTTTTTACCTGATGCTTACCTGCCGTCTTTACCTGATGCTTACCTGCCGTTTTTACCTGATGCTTACCTGCCGTCTTTACCTGATGCTTACCTGCCGTCTTTACCTGATGCTTCCCTGACAAAGTTACAGGATTCCCTCATGCTTTTTTGATGCCTTTGACTGATTACCTGATCTTTACTTGAAGCTTTTACCTAATTACTTGATGCTTGTACCTATTTACCTGATGCTTACCTGACAGGTGCGTCTTGATTGATGGTGCATCTGAACTTGACGCTGCATCGATACTGATGCGGTCAATGCAGTAACCGAAATCTAAAACGTCCTTTGAACATGTTCTAGGACGAAATCAGCATCTTTAATCTAATTTAAACACCATTAAATGAAGGGTAAACACCGCTAAAAGTCCCATATATTACCACACACGAACATAATAGAAAAACATAAAGTCGCTTTTCTGTTGCTGTAAGAGGGTGAACACTTTTAGCTAAGTATACGTTTTCAAGTCGGAAAGAAGTCTTAAAGAGATTATTCCCATAATAAGTTAAAAGTAAACATATTCAATAAAATATTAAAGATTTACCAAGCACAGGACTTCTGAATACTCAGAAAGCCTCTTTCCCACACCATTATTAACTTATTCATACGTATTTTTACGACCATAAAATCTTTAAACATGACTAGCAGAACCTTTGAATAATAAAATGAAAGTCTCGTGTGCGAATGAATATACGATTAAATGTTTGAATAATATGTTCTAATTTTAGTATGAGATGCCTTACTAAGAGTCTTTAAAGTAATTTATTAAAATCTTAATTTAGTGTAGAAAGATAAAGGGAATCGCTCTTATGTTTGATAGTGCATAAGACTCAGGCTCGAGTGATTCTACTATTACAATATACAATGCAGGGACATAGAAAGGAAACCTATATTTTTATAGAACGATGGCGAAAAATTAACAAGGCTTCTCAAATTAAAAAATACAAATATATAGCTTGCTGCCGGGTAAAGTATATTTTTGTCCACTACATTTTATTCATAGTTAAACTACATATATTATTCAGGCCTTGTTGATTTCAAATCGTTAGAATATATATACCTGTTTGCGTAATCACATTTCCTCCTAAATTTTACATTGCTCATTGATAAAAAGTAGCTATTGATTTCTAGTAACGATTTTTGTACGTATTCCCGTAAAACAAAACAAACTTAATTTTTTACTAACTGCTAATTTTAACCTAAGTTTTTCTTCGCGTCTCATTTTGAGAGGAAAATAATTTGGTCTGAACAGATAATTTCTGGGTCAGGAAGCTGCTCATAGCATCACATGCAGTTGAGCCTTACTGTGTTGAATGAACCTTAAAACTAGACACCGTAACATATGATAATTCTGGACCCTTCCTTTAAATCATCGAGAATTAATCCGTTTTCATTTACGTGAAAATATATCTTGTATCAATATCACAAATGTATCAATGTAGCAACCAAACTCGTAGAAGGATTTTTGTTTAAAAGAATTTTCTCACTTCAAGGGCCAAGTGCGAAAAAACTTATTTTTTTATTGGAATCTTATATCATAGAGATAAATTTCACGTAATTAGATCAAGGAACACTTTACTTCCTGTATTTTCAATATACTTTTGCCCGCGGTTGACTGAACACAGGACAACACTAGTGCTGACAGGCTTCTAAATTTATTATAGATCGCCCTGAAAGAATTGTAAATGAACCCCATGCCTAAAAAGTGAAGCGTCTTCCTAAAATGTGCCCGGCAAGTGACTTGTTTTGAGCCCTGGACTCCCCAAGAGAACGACAGAATGCGTCGGAAAACAAGCTCATTGCGACAGAGACGTGATCTTTAGAAGTATTTGCGTGGTTGCACATTCAGCCTATCTGATAATCTAAAGAATCACTCTGCAGATATTCTGCCGGCTTAGTGTAGCATCAGCTAACGTAAATTTAGTCTATCTGAAAATCTGAGTGGTCGCGTTGGTGATATACTCCCACGTAGTACAGTTAGTGTCCATCTTCGTAAAGTTATGGTAATTCTTCGAGACTCAAGATCATTTCTTCCACGTAACCATGGATCAGAGGAACTCGATTTCTAAAATCTGTTTAGATGTACTTTTCCCAACTATAATCGACCTCAACATCTTAGCTCTCGGTCACGATTGATCTCGCTCAAATTAAGTTCTCTGAGATAATCAGTCAATCTTGGGCGATTCCAAAAAGTTCCCTTACGCGTGATTGCTAATTCATTGTGATTATAGACCTCGAATTATTTAGTACAGTATTGGCACAAGATGTTTGCTCAGGCAAAGTTGACCTCTGGCATCAAGTTTCGAGAGACGTAAGGTACCCATTACACTCGACAATTTTCTCCATAGAACTGATCATCATCTTAGTCTTAATACACCTGATCCATCACATCAAAGCATCTGCTATCATCATGTCAAGAGAACCTTCTTTTACATGGACGTGAGTAGAGAGATATTTCTTGACCGATCTCCAAAGGTCCACCTTAATTATGAGTCTCATGTTCATGTTCTCTCCCACCAAAAAGCTACATTTGATGGAAGGATCGATTGTCCGAAGTCATAGATCTTCTCGAGCATCCCACTGTCAAGCTTATGTTTGCTGGAAACCCATCTTCTACCGACAGAGTAGGCATGCATCACAGCATTCTGATTAGAAAAAATGCTGCTTATGAGTCAGACTTTGCCTCATTGGCAGGCATTTAGTGCAAGCTTTGTTCGGAAAATGTTCGGGTTATAAAGAGCTTTTGTTCGAGTGGCAATGTGTTAGCTTCTGAAAGGTTATAGGGTGCTATGAGTCTCGGTTTATTTAGTTGCGACCGGCAGACGGAGTAAGACTCGCCTCTTCTAGACAGAGGTACATTGTGACGAGAATACAGCGTGGGTGTTGAGTATTTCCTAATACTACTATTCTGCAGCAAAAGAGAAATTGACGTGAGAACAATAGTGCCAATGAGATCTCAAAGAAGGCTATGTAAACAGTGATCAATGGCAGGGAACTGCTGATCATTCATCATGCAGGACACTGGACTATGCCTTGCTTCTCTGGCTCCTCTGTGCTGTGCGCCGGCAGAGTAAAGAAAACAGGCGCTTGGAGTGCCACAATCTGCACGTCAGGCTCCTGTTGTCTGTCACATGAAGGCATTGTTGGACTCAAACGTAGTGATCTAGACATCAATACTGAATTAAGGGAATTAAGCAGAATTTTCTGATTAATAAAGTACACTGTGTCAATACGATCCTGTTCCATTTACTAGCTAGAAAACTAAGAATTTATGTCTACACGAATATAATCTTGTTTACGTGTATGTGAACGTCTACACGTAAATCTAGTATTGATTATTTGAATACGTACCAGATTCAAAAATGTTATTAAATACTTGCCACAACGCATAGTCTCGTCCAGATACATTGTGTCAGTAAAAATCGAAATGTCACAACCGATAGAACTTTGTCAATGTCACAGTCTTGGACTATCTACTTAATAACGAGGTTGAAATTCTGAACCTGACGTTCAGAATTCAAAAACGCTTCATTACTGTATTTTTACGCCTCAGTTGTGCTGGAAACTTAGTTTCTGTCAGTTATTACAAGCATCTTGTTGCAGCTTGCAGCATGTAGCTTGCAGCATGTAGCTTGCAGGTTGTGGCTTGCAGCTTGTGGCTTCCAGCATGTGGTTTGCAACTTGTGGGTTGCAGCTTGTGACTTCCAGCTTGTGGCTTGCAGCTTGTGGCTTCCAGCTTGTGGCTTGCATCTTGTGGCTTGCAGCTTGTGGCTTGCAGCTTGTGGCTTACAGCTTGTAGCCTGCAAAGTCGCCTTTCAATCAAATAGACATCCAATTTCATTCTTCATTTTAGAACCCTAACATTTTCAATTTAAGTGAGAAGCTTAGAAAAACAAATGCGACTGGGGATATTTTTCCATCATTACTGTTCTGTGAGTTGCTGGACTGACTGAGAACCATGACACTTTCGAGAATATTTGTGATGATGCATTGACACTGCGGCTTAGAAAGCTCGTAGAAATGAATACGAATTTAAAACTCTCCTTGTACAACACGAATCACTTTGCTATCGCTGCCCTCGGGAACCAACTTAACAAACGGGAGCTACTTTTACAGTGTAAAGAGCTGCGATTAAGTATAGAGGTATCCATCAGCTCCAACATTACACGGACGGCAAGTCAAGGGATCACAGGGGGCCATACGTTAATGCCAGTCTAAACAAGTCTCCAACTGCCCGTGCATCACTCAAAGTCTTCATAAGAGATGCCTGCTGAAGCCATATCGTGTCATCGCAGCAGATGGGCCGCACGCCAGATAGAGACTCGCGTCGTCGATGGTATCGTAACTACAGAAGTATTTTCAGGAGCCGAAAATTCGAACGCGGTTGTTATTACTGTTGTCTTCTTTGAAATCTTGGCCCTCTGCGCGGCTCACTGCGGTGGAAGTTACATTCAACGATAAAAAGAGGAATTGCGAGTGAGAAAATCTTAAGTTTTGTACAATGAAAATTTTAAGTTCTTTCTGGAGATATGAGCGCGTGGATGAAAAATTAAATTTGCCGCAGAAAATCTTCCAGAGCGTCAATGGTAGATTCTAACTCGGGAAAAATTTTGCTCTTTAGATGATATTTAGTGTTGGTGTAAGGGAGAACAAAAATCAAAATTAATTTTAGAATTCGTTATTTGATGTCTAGAAATTATTTCGAATTTCAGCTTACCCATAGACCCGTGCTCAGTAATTGGGGAAAGAAATGATATTTTCATCCCATGAATTCAATTTGATTTTAACCACTTTACTTCATTTGAATTTATGTTCTGCATAAGTTCTAGAATGACTCAAACTGCTGATGTCAGCCAAGCTTTTGCAGTCAAATCCGAATTTTCACTCGAAGCTCCATTGTCTCGACTGTCAAATTGAAATACTGTATTCTTCCAAACAAAATCTCCACTGAAAAATTGTTAGGTTTTCTACGTTCTGGCCGAGTAAAGAATCAGTTCAATCACGTGAAAGTACATAGGCCTATAATCTTCACCGGATAAATTTTCGTCAAATCTTCTGCACTGTATTCAGAATCGGATCATTTTCATTTTTGCGGCTGTCATGTGAGAGCGTTCGTAGAAGAATACTCGTACAATAGAATATGACAGCAGGAAGGAGCCGTTTGGTCCATTCTTGGATTGCTACCCAAGTCCCATGTCATTTAAATCTAAGACATCAATCACGCACAGGCACTTCACTTCTGTGCATGCACCTTAAACACATACAGGCACCAGGAGTAAAGAAGGATAGAAAGAAGAGGAGTAGCAGTTATACTCTCAGTAATCAATTATCATGTAATTATTGCCTGAATTGCAATAAACAATGATTTTATGACTCTTGGTACACAATAGTTATGTGGCTCGTGGTATGCAATAATTTCTTGGCTCGAAAAAGACAATTACTACATGACTTGCGATTCACACAAATATTACATGTATTTTGGTACACCAGAGTTATACGACTCACGGTACACATAAATGTAACCTGTGGTACACATAAATTTAACTTGTGGTACGCAATGATTATACGACTCGCCATACACAAGTACTATATGCATCGTGCTGCACAACTATTACATGACTTTCCGTAGTTTATGCATGATGCTTTGTAGAAGAGTAATATCAAAGCACTCATAATATTTTTCGCTTGTTGCAATACTTTTAGTTAAATCGTCATAAAAAAAGAATGAATGCACTATAAGCAGAACGATTAGAATGCCATTTTTGTGATTTTATTTCTAGATAGTAAGAAGTAAACAGACTCAGTGACTGATTTTAGAATTTCCTATCAACAAATCCCTAAAAGGAATCAATTTTACTTCAATAATGATTAGGGCAAGAAAATTATACCTAGAACTTATAAGACTCCCACTCATCAAACTACGAACTTTCATTTAGAAATACGTTTGATCAAACTACACAACATGATTCAAAAATAACAACAGGAAATTCACCCATAGAATTCGTAGATATGCATTTGTTCAGTTCACCAGCTGGCTACTCATAATTTAATATATGTATATTTGGTTCGCCGCATTTTCGAGGACTTCAAAAAGTGATCCCACTCTAATTTCTAGCTCACTGTTTTACAATGAGCCACAAAGTTCCAGTTGGATCACAATCCATGTGGTGGGTACTAAAGTTAAAATCTGTACTATGGTCAAGTGTTTGTAAATGAGAACTGGCTGCACCCGTAAGCTTCAATGCCTCTTACAGCTATCATTCAATTAAATGAAGTGTCTGAAGCTCAGCATTAGACCAGGTGTAGCATTAGCAGCTGATCCCATTACAGTGATGAATGGCCCCACGAGATCAAATCTTTCAATGAATCTTTTGATCGTTGCTCGGATTATTTTCATTTTTTGAGTTTCTTCTCAGCGATTATTTGTTCTTCGTAAAAAGGGAGCACCCTCGAGACCATTTATCTCTATTACGAGCGTCGCAATTTTCAAGGCGAGTGCTATACCTACACGTAATGAAATTAATGATGGAGATTTTTTCAGAGTGGAGTTAAATACGTACACTGAGTACTCGCATTCCGTCTTGGGATGATGGCTTTTGTAAGCAGTTGTGAGGCGCAGCGCCGTAGGCAGTGAAATTTTCGAACTGGTACATGGTTTCTCAGGCTGGGGTACGAGATAAAGTAACTGTGATGTAGTCTGATAGATATGGGTGATAACTTGAGGTTATGGTGCCGCAAGATTGGCATCTTGATAGATTGTAAAACTTCATCTCTGAGATCGCCTCTTAAACTTTCGCTGCAAAAACTGAATGGGTGTTGTTGGAGTAGTTTTAAAACTTTAAAAGCAATCTGCTTACATTCGTCTGCAAGGCTCCGGGTGTTAGAAGATCCATCTTGCATCGCTCTCATTACTTGTGTTCCTTCTGTAGCCGCCGTCTAATGTTCATCGCTCAATTCTGAAGCTGTGCATAAAATGACGTTGGCTTTAAACGAACTTGTTGGGTCCATAAAATTTTGGTACATAAAAGCTCGCGTGCTTGCTGGAGCTGCCACAAAAATACCATCGAAATTAAATTCTTTCGAACGATGAGGAGTGTTTTGTTCAGGAAGATGAGGCATGACGTATGAAAGATGAGGCCTGTAAAACGCCCCTCGAGTTTGTGGTCGATATGCCTATTTTTGTGATCGGAGCATGAACGATGGAGGTTGATCGCGTTAAACCGCAAATGTAGAATGTCTGTGTAGTCTATCAGAGTCTCGGAATGTCGATTATTTGATTATTAAAATTATATACCCGGTTGCAGGATTTCAGACTCGGTAATCTCAAAATATTGGCCCGTTTTCGAAGCTACGCACAGAATTGATGCTTGAATGTAGACCTATCATTAACTTTTTACTCTCATGCAAAAGTGGATCTGCCTTCATACAACACGAAGTGCAATTTATATGATTCATTAATACCGCGATGAAGTTGTAGCGAGTTGTTCTTTATAAAACACTAATTTAACATCATGAGAAATGGTGTGAAAGTTCAATGAAAATGTGAACTCAGTGTCTTTTTTAGCAAGATGCGCTTCAAAAATTATAAAGTAAAACGTTTGATTTTGTATTATATTCCCTCAGGCTAAGATTCTGGAGTTGGTCAAATAGCAATAAGTTTGAGTAGTTGGATATTTTACCAAGCTTTTATTAGTACTATTTGCGTGTACGTCTATTGATGTAGACGAAACATGAAATTCACTTTGTTAATAAATTGCAAGTTGATGTTATTTCCTAATTGTAAATAACGTAGCTTGAGCGAAAAAGTTTCCAAGAGAACAATTGCGTAGATGTGATTATTTAAAGTTGAATTGTATTCATGAGCATCATGAGACCAAAACTATGCATTGCTTCGAATTCTCTTTCTATTAAATTAACATTTTGTTATGAATTTATCGTGAATTTTTCATTAATTAATACACAGACCTCTTCATGAAATCTAAATTGACTTTCACCATGATGTGAAAAAAAGGAGAAGAAAGGAAATCATCTTCTTCTCCGGGAAAAAGGAAATAGAAATAATCATAATAATTTTCACACATACAATCTAATGGAATAATATTATGAGCGTTACTACAATCATTTTGCAACGTACATCTTATACATCTTAAGTATAACAGTAACGTCCATCATCGACTTAAATTTTTCATCACATCCGTAAGACGATGGCAACATTCGGTTCGGTTTTGCAATGTTAAAGAAGGAAAAGTATTGATATAAAAAGTACAGTCGGTAGAGGAGATGACGTCAGGTGTGTTTTTCAAGCCGCTCGTTTCCAAGACTACTCAGATTCGTTAATGAATGCATTTCGCAGGCTCACTTGTGCTGTGACGAAGAGAGAAGACATTTGTATGAACGTGATATCTTAGCCCTGGTTCTTTACCAGCTTCTAAAGTTATTCCTTTCATTGCAGTTTTCATGTGGTACTAAGAATCTATTTTCAAAATTCAAGATCATCATTAGGACGAAAAAATTCAGTTTAGGTACATCTTAAATTTTGTAACCATTAGCGAGAAAAAGTCTACGGTGAAAAATCCTTGCATCTCACCAGTACTTGTTGCTGTGTTCATGCTCAATGTTAAATTCTGCGAGTTAGTTGAACGCTGAGTACATTATTTTACACAGGGGTAGAAAGACACTTCCATACAAATGAAAGCTTTAATATTAAGCGATAAGATTATCTGCCACTGCTTCTAAAACTCTATTGATTTACAAGCTGTGTCAGTGGTGCGGTTATTACGGTTAACTAAGAAAATGTTTCAAATGAATAAGGCAAGTGTAATGAAATCTTTGCAAGAATTTAACTGCCCTTGGTTGAAAATTCAAACTGAGAAGAAGTTTCATAATTAATATGTCATGCCTAACTGCTTTATTTTTATTTTCTCAACATCGCAGTCTCCAACAGGATAGAGGTGAAATGAAGAGAGTTTAACTTATTTCGAAAGAACATATGTCGCACTTTTTTATGTGTTTTACAGATCTCATCGTTGAGAAAAAACCATGACGTTGCTATAGTGATTCTTTCGCAAAACTTTCATTCAAATTCAATAAAAAAACTGAGTTTGCATCTTTTTAAAAGGAATGAAATATGCCATCATAATTATACATAACGCGTTAACATGGCCTATATCATCATACTTTTTCCTCACCGAACATTAAAAAGAATTAAAGCCTCTAATGCATCAAAAATGTTTAAAATATCAATGTTAACTTGTTACCTTTTATAAATAATGCTCACAGAAGTCTATAATGTACAGAACTTCAAGCGTGGGTGAGTGCATCCATGGTACCATCAAACTGTGCACATTGCAGCAGTTGCCCATTTAGTGGTGACGTCTGAGCGGTGGTCGACCCCCTGTCTGGTGTAGGCTGGGAGGGATTGTCCAGTGTATGTTCAGGTGTTGAGGTGTAGGCTGGGAGGTATTGTCCAGTGTATGTTCAGGTGTTGAGGTGTAGGCTGGGAAAGATTGTCCAGTGTATGTTCAAGTGTTGCTTGAAGGAAGCAGCGCAAGATCCAGGGTTCTCTACTACTCATAGTGCCTGTCCTCGTCAATAAATATAAGGGAATAAGATGGAAGTTTTTTATTGTCTGGCAGCAAAAATAGACTGATTCAGATTCCTCTAAGAATAAAGGCCTCTAACGTGATTTTAAAGTTTTTCTCAAGTTTCTGTTTTTTGCTCCTGGTCACCCAATTTCTTGATTTTTGTATATAAAAACGGAAACAGGTGTCTTGAATTTGCGGTAAAACGTCACAAAATGAAGCAAAATAACGTCCCAAAACGACACAAAATGACGTCGCAAAACGATGTAAGGTTCCATGTATGTGAAACAACGCAATTAGCGGACGGGATCTAGTTGTGTGTAGGTCATTGTCAAAATTTCATGTATTGCTTATGCAGCTCACTTTCTTTATCACTACCCAATTTTTGTTTAAAGATATTTACTTACATAATACACAGTGTATCTCTATCTCTGTCTCTCTCTAACTGTCTATCTGTGTGTGTCTGTTTCATTTCTTCCTATCTATTACTAAAAAAATTATTGAATTGAAATCAGAACGAGTATTCATGCGTTATAAGCATTGGATTGTGGATACCAAAAGCGCTGAATTACTATTACACTCTTTTTTCCTGCTATTAGCCTTCTTCTCCTACACGGCCATATTTTCGGTAGATAAAGTACAAAATGAAAGTTCCGCATACATTCATAAAAAATGTAAATTTAAAACACAATAATCCGTCTTAAATCTTTAATACATTCGTCTTTATAATAATTTCAAATAAGTCAAATCCAAACCATGGAATTTCCACGGAAACTATCATGGGTATAATTTGAACATAGTTTCAAAATGGTCTAAGAAAAAGAAAACCATGATGGTAAGCAGGATATATATTGTCACGAAAAGTCCCAATTTATTGTGATCTCTTAAAAACAAAGGCTCTCATATACATATATCTTGGCCAAGTGACGTCGCTCAAGCCAAAACGTTCTTCGAATCAAGTACGTAAAGGTCAGTGCACAGTTCCTCCTCAGATTTCTAAACTAGTCATGCCATTAGTTTACAAACACACGAGTCTTAAATTCAGCAAGTCATGCTATGAAGCCACATTGCCTCACACCTTTTTAGCGTAGCAGAAGAATAATAGAGCAGAGCTGTAACCATTTATAAAGCCCAACAAAGTGAACGAGTGCATCACGCTTTTCAGTCTTCAGTTTATGAAGTCTGGCGCTGCTGATGCAGACCCACTTGAAAAAAAAATTCTCAATCATTTTAGCGTCTGATGGGAAGCAGTGTAGACAAATCTTCAAGGCATCAACTAAAATTACTCTGTTCCTGAGAAGTCAGCATGCTATTGAACTGGTAACTTTCACACTGACGCTTACGCACACATTCAAAGATCATTTGAATAGATAATAGTTCTCCTTAAATTTCTCACTGCTATTTTGACATGAGCTCGCCGGGCTGTGAGTTCTTGAACCCTCGAGGGAACTCAGAGCTGAGATGCTGGTCCGACTGCAAATTACTTATTCATGCGTCCGCGCACTTAACCGACATACGAATTATTCTCGCCGTCGATGTTCAGATTCTTTCAAACACGATTCCTGTCATCCTTATTATTCAAGCTGGCGGAACATTTCGTCATGATTCATCTAAGCCTTGACGTTTATTTTCACTTTAAATGCAAGCGAGGAGAGGGGGGAAGTATGCAAGACTGCCAGGGAGGAGAGAGATCGGCATAGATCACTGCGAAAAGCAGATGCGGAAAGCCTTTGCTGAACCCTACATTCACGAGAACATTTACCTAACAATGAGAAGTTCAAATGAACTTGAGGTTCTTCCACCGGGCATTTGCGTAAAGGCAATCAACCGTCATTGACTACGCAAGGATGAGAATCCGTCGTAAATTGAGTGTGTCGGCACAATAAGTAATTCAGTAGGACTGATACCAATCGCGTCATGTAGATCACCAGGTAACTCGCCTGCTGATCTCGTAAGTCTTCACGCTCCTGTCCAACGCTTGACCCACAATGAGGATGTATGTTCAAGCAAACCGAGCGTCGATTTCACTCTGAATGTGAACCTTACCGTAAGCTGTGTGTTGCTAAAATCGTTTCTGATCGGTATTTTCAGTTTTTGTTACTATAATCAGAGGTTTAGAAATTGCAGTTGAATAACCTGTTTCTTTATTGATGAAAAATAACAATGCTGAATAAAAATGAGAATAGGGCCCAAGTAGTATAAAATTCAGATGTGTAATAAATTTAATACACTAAACGATAGAAGACTTCGTAAACTTACGGATAATTATTTTAGCACCCTAAAGTAGAGAAACATCTACCAGAAATTTTAAATTCAACAAATTTGTTCGGTGAAAAAAGAGTTCCTTGTGTTACTATTTTTCGTCTTTGCTCTACATTAATGGGCCAGTTTTTCTGCGTGAATAGAAATTGATAGCTCAGGTTCTTGCGAGGAGCTTTGAGTTTTGCAAGTTTTTGTACACATCCACCTTAGTGGAAGAACAGACTAAACGCTCTGATTTTATTAAAATTATTTTTCATTCTCATCCCGCTGCTGCTACACAACAAGAGCAGAACACTTTTATCCTACTGGTGCTGAACATCAAGAACAGAACGCTTTGATCCCGCTGATGCTGCACCGCAAGAACAGAACACTTTTATCCTACTGGTGCTGAACAACAAGAACAGAACAGTGTGATCCCGCTGGTGCTGCACTGCAAAAACAGAACACTGTGATCCCGCTGGTGCTGCACTGCAAGAACAGAACACTGAGATCCCGCTGGTGCTGCACTGCCAGAACAGAACACTGTGATCCCGCTGGTGTTGCACTACAAGAACAGAACACTGTGATCCCGCTGGTGCTGCACCGCAAGAACAGAACGCTTTCACATTGAGTTATCATTGCAGAAGGCTAGTAACGATTAGTATCGATGTCCTCCAACGTACGAGACATTTAAACATTCAACAGAAAATGGGTAAGCTGATGATCAATGACAGCTGTCCGCGCAACTTCATATATTATGGAGAAAGTTTCATCTGTTTCTCAACCGGTCCACCGTTATTTTTCATTCAAATTCATGAACGTAGACTTTCAACAAAACCTAAACTCTAATTATATTCCTCTAACTCCTACCAACTGGCGTGTAAAAAGTAATTGGATTATCTTACTTCAACGTAAATAAACTACGTCAGTAATCTATAAATCGTCACGTTTTGAGCTACAAATAGCAAGACACTTTGGTTTTGTCACTGTATAACAAATAACGCTTATTGATGCACAGTTGAAAATGGCAACTGAAAATGGCAACTGTTCATGAAACGTATCAAAAACTCTGACTTCACCTCATCTGAGTTCATTTAAAAAACATGACTGTCGCTTGAGGTCTTATGTACTTGTGTTTCTCTGTAGATTTTTTTCTACCACTGTAGCTTGAAATGCGGTTCTAAGTAGCACTTGAGTGGAAAATATTAACAACAACTAAAATGTTAACAACTTGTATAACACGAAATTTACGGTGTGTTGATATTTATATGAAAAGCAACGAGGGTAATGTAGTTTTAGCACCATATTTCTTCCGATATCAAGATAATATTGCTGATGATATAGATTCGATTTGAAGCTACGTGTGAAACTAAGCGGAATGGAATAGAATGGAATGTGGCAACAGAAACGATCAGTTTGGTCCATTCTTCGACCCAAGAATGGACCAAACCCAAGTCCCATGCCGTCTATGCTACCCGAGTACTATGCCGTCTATGCTACCCGAGTCCCATGCCGTCTATGCTACCCAAGTCCCATACCGTCTATGCTACCCGAGTACTATGCCGTCCATGACACCCGAGTCCCATGCCGTCTATGCTACCCGAGTCCCATGCCGTCTATGCTACCCAAGTCCCATGCCGTCTATGATACCCGAGTACTATGCCGTCTATGCTACCCGAGTCCCATGCCGTCTATGATACCCGAGTACTATGCCGTCTATGCTACCCGAGTCCCATGCCGTTTATGCTACCCAAGTCCCATGCCGTCTATGCTACCCGAGTCCCATGCCGTCCAAACTCTAAAAAGTACCCCTGTATAAAATACATTTGTAGTGAGGAGTTTCACTTCATACGACATCCAAAAAATTAGGTGTATTGAAAATATATATTTTTTTCTAATATATTTCCAACTTCTCGTAGGACCTACCCACTATTTCTAATTTTTGAACAAAACAAAAGATAGAAGGCCGTGCAGTTATTATGGTACATTAAATATGTAATTTCTCGATCAAAAATATTCATCGGATCGAAGCGATTTTTAAGCACTTTATAGAGTCACAACTTCAAACCCATCATCTCCTGGTACTCACTAAAATTTACATCATTTCCGGATAAATCAACGTATGTGTATGTGTGCGTTTGTGTGTGTGTGTGTGTGTGTGTGCGTTTGCGTTTGTGTGTGTGTGTGTATGTGTGTGTGTGTCAGTCCATTCATTGGATTAATGCGCACAAAATGCAAATGTTCTAACATCAGCATTGTGTTACTCATCTGCAGTTTTATTCAAACTGGGCAGGGATTTGGGTGGTCGCTCTGTAAAGACACATGCAAGCAAATCCAGAATTTCTGACCGGTCTGTCATTCACATTAGGGACTGCGTCGAGAGTTTGGTGTGATGCTGTGTCGAGGCTGGAGGTCTGGGCCCTAGACGCTGTTAACAAACTGTGCCTCCATTACAACTTCCCTTAATGATACTCACAAGTTCGCAGCCTTTTGTGCTTATTAGGCAATTGTTTCCTGGACCACACGGAGCTGTCAGTCAAAAGCGTGTCCTTATTTAGGCGTAGACTCGAGGCACGGTCTCATAGTCTCTAATATTCGAGAACCAATTGTTCGAAATGAGCAGTTGAAGCGCATGGGAGTTTTGTTCAACAGGACAGAGGAGTGTCGTGAGTCGGGGCCTGGTGCGCTAACTAGGCGGTCTGGTTTGAAATTCTCGTGTATTCTCAACAATTTACACTTAGTCTTATTTCTGGTCACCCTCATGTAGATAAAATGAGTACTGGTTACGAAAAGCTGCGCAGAAAATATTTCAGAATAACATGAACAGAAAATAGTTCTATGTTGTAGAGCACTATAAAAAATGTTTAAACCAAGAGTCGAATGGTGAAGCTGTTCAAACATATTTATGAATTACTCAGAAATACGTACGATAGGTACATGGAAATGGTGTGATTTTTTTATTGAACATTTTACTGAAAGAACTTTGAAATAAGCTGCTAAGACAACTAAAAAAAGGTTTTATACGTACAAATAGAAATTGAAAGTAGATCCATATGTAAGAATTTTTCAAGACTCATAACTCATTCAGTTAATTCGTTTTTTAAACAGCTTTTCTCTTATAATTTCTCATTTCATTTATTTCATTCTACTAAAAACAAGTTTTATTATAATTGTACATTATTTAAAATCTTGAAGCCAGAGGCTCCTACAAGAACTTGTGATTAACTTCTCAAAATGAGATTTACTTCTCTAGTTGAATTAAATTGGCAGCGTACAAGTCATTACTGAATAATAAACTATGTTACATGTGCATCTGAAGAACATACTTGCACTGCGGCAAAGAGTGGAAGCGATAAAAAATAACATCTAGATATTATCTGAACAATATACCCGCGGCTGATGGGTTGTTGTATGTACATATAGAGTCCAGTCCTGCAACGAATAACTTCTAGACGTTATCTAGACAATAAAACAGAGGCGGATCAGATGCTGTACGTATAATAGCTTAGTTGTGTTTGATGTGAACATGCCTTAGCTGTGCAGAGGAGCCCCATGATTAACACAGGCATTTATGTATGTAGTGCAAGATGACACTTCACAATGCCCGTGGTTCTCAAAGCATAGCTTGAGCGTCCACTGCTAAGAAAAAGCTGGAAGGTCCGGAAAATTTTGAAAAATTATAAACAAAGGATCATTATAATTACTATTATTTATATTGGAGGTACTCAAGCTGAAGGTCATTTCTGTATTTAAAAAGTAGTCAGAAAGCGACATAGTGTAACTTTTGACAGTGGCACGCCCATGTCTCATTTTCAAAATACGGTAACTTCTAAGTTAAAGTCACAATTTCCACCTTAAATTCTGTTTTCCATTCATTTTTCAATCAATTGAGACACCAACTATTCATCAGTTCACACTCCAGTACTTGTTCGGTTTGTCTTCTACCTCGTTCAATCAAACAAGTAGAAGAGTCTATATTAAAACTCCAGCAAATAATTAGTGAACGATTTACTGGTACTGCTTGGGCTGACGTCGATACGACCTGCATGTTTGTTTCACTGAACTTTGTTCAAACGAACGCCTTGTGCGAATCAAATCTTAACTGGCACTCTTCCCAACGGGTGCAGAAATACGAGCAAACACCACAAAAAATATAAATAAAAAGGCTTCCAAAAGAGCTACTGCAAGACCGGTAGCTGGCCAGCAGACGTGGGGTGGTCATTAATGGAAGTGATGTCTCACGACTAAGCCTCAGGAGACGCTGTGGACTGCAGCTACCGTGTAATAAGCTTCTTTTATTGCCATATTGCTGCTCCACTCAATCTATAATACCAAGCTTTCAGATCTTAAACACCTACAAGGCTTAATTCAGGAGCACGCCCTAGTAAAACAGGACGATATTTTTGGTGGTTTCATTAGCTTTTGATTACGATGTAGTTGATCTCTACAAATCATTCTTGAACTAGCCTGAGGTTTGAGTGGATGCCTCCGTAGACTTGGTCAACGTTGTTGCAAAATATTTGCACAGTCCTAGAATTTTCGAAATAACAAAAAATAAATACCGGTATGAATAAGGAGAATATTTTCGCATTGGTTTTAATTAATTTTGAATGGTAATAAGTATGAAGCACATAATTATGTAATGTTTTTTTCCGAACGCAGACGAGTTTGCGTATTCTGAAAAAATAACTGTCTGTCAAATGACGCTTAAATCCTCCTTATTTAGGTTTTTCATGCAGGAAAGCGAATAATAAAAACATTAAAAAACTATTAACACTTAACACTAAGTTTTTCAGTTGATGCCCAATTAATAAAACATTGAATATATCATGATCAAACTTCGGTTTTTGAAGGACAGAAAAACAGAAGGTGTGCGTATACGTTTACTGTACTGATTTTGCATACTGTTTCAATTGAATTTCCATAGAATTATGATTCCAAACGTATACAAAAAGTGTTCAAACCTTTGAGAATTTAGCCCAGATCAGAAGAAATTTGCTTCATTCCTTCTTTATTCTGGAAACCTATCACTTTTTTGAAATTAATTTGAACCTGACACTTATCAAGTAAACCAATTTCGTGAAAGATAAGTCAAGATTACGTATAGAAAATAATTTTTTGTTATCTAGAAGAGCTTATAATGCATAATAAAAGAATGATTCCAACAGGGCTTATGTTTCGAATAACTGAATAATCTCAATAATTACTCCTTTCTTGAGTGTTTTGCCGACAGGGTTAGTGAACGAGCAAACGAGCCGTACTTTGAGTGAATGGCATTTACTTTTCGATGTTTGCCTTACTGCCATCAAGTAAAAATTCCAACAGACAACGCGGTGCGTGGGTGGGCGCAACCCTGGGCCGAGGCTTGCACTTTACGTAGACATCGTGTAGGCCCTACACGCTGTTCCTTATTTCATTGTTTGCCTGTGCAGTGGTGTTGAAACACTTTGTTTTTACTTCAGTGCCCAGGAACTCCAATGAAAATAGTAATGAATATAATTATGACTTCGAGGGTTTTATTTCTGGAGGTATAAAAAAAGAAAAGCAGACATGAATCCAATTGTGGAGGTACAAGAAAAGGATAATAAGGGCCTGAAAAATAATTGAACATAATACATTGTCGAAGGAAAGGGGGTAATGTGGAGAAATATTTAAGATAATTGGTGAACCAACATTAATGGGGGAAGGCTGACATCACAAATGAAATAGGGAGCTAAAAATATTATCAACTATTATTAAAAACCATTAGAATGAATAATGCGGATGAGAGTTCTAGAAACTTTCGCTGGCGGATTTTCATCAAGATCCAAAATTTCTTCATGAATACGATTTTCCTTCTGACTACACAATTGAAACATGCATTGAATGTGCATTTAGAATACAAAGTCTCAAGTTTTATTTCTAGCATAATAATGTGCATTGATGATGCAGACGTCATCCCCAGCACTTACGACGTGACGACAAAACGTTGTTCATGTTCAGTGATAAAAGTGCAAGAAAACGATGTTGATATTGCCATAACATACAAGTATTATGGTATTGAGCGCATAGTCATTCTGTGTCATACAGGGCTGACGAGAACAGTAACTCAGAGCTCTGCATTTTTAAGGAAAACATTCCACATGGTGAGATATCTTTAATTTTAAAGAAGGAAAAGTAATTTCCATTTCGAGTTTAAGAAATTGAACTCAACTCGATTGATCCACAGAAAACTCTACGCTCAGATTACGGAGAGAATTAAGCAACAAGCAACATAACTCAACTGCAACTCTTCAACTCACTACTGCGATCAATTTTATGACATCTTTCCCTCTAGGTGCTTCCCGTATTTTTATTTTATATATTTCCAGTACTTACCCCGGTGGTGGACGTATTGAGGTCTGAGCTCATGCTTCGCTTGTAGCTCTTCGAGGAGAACAAGAAATTATTGTCTTGTTTCCAGCTCCAGAGTAGGCGGTCAAGCTCATCAGAACTTGAGAATCTCTTCAATTGTCAAGCAGAGTACATCAGCTCATGTGGAAATTTTCCTAAGAGTTTTAATAAATGATTTACAAGAGAAAATCGTAAGATAAAATACAGTAAAGCGATTTGAAAGATGCTGTTGTTGATTTTTAGGTGAAAAATTTGAAGGGCTCTGAGACTCAGCTTCATTATTTTAATTTAAGGTATAATCCTGTTTATTAAGCAGTTTAATTCTAGGTATCTTCTCATTCCTAGATTAATATAAATATAGAATTAATGTATTTTTCAGATCAGTATGAACGTTGACATTATTATTTCGTTCTCTGACCACGATTGCTGTGAATAATTTTTCTTTCTGATCAAATAAACTTGTTAGCATAATTCCACGTCTTCATATATACATACATTCAGTCGTATACCCTCGTCTACCAGTTTTCCATATCCCGTTTTAAGCTTCAATAAACTTACTTATATTTCTTCTTTGAGCCGAATATCTGTTGTGATTCACATTTGTGGTCACAATTATGATTATGTCAATCAGCTCTCCAATAATGATACTCTACGAACAAAAAGTTGCCTACATATTTTGAAGTTTAAATGGACATTGGCGTCCCATTTAGACAATAATTCACCATCGATGTGGGAAAATTTGCAGGCTCTTGATTTCACATTTATTTTTCTTCCATTTCACATCGATGCTTTTTTTAAAGTATACAAAGAAATTGCAATAGTCTTCTTCGAGGAACACCAAGAGACTCTGACAAAGGGCGTCAATGAAGCTGCAAAAAACTGCCGTGTTAGGAGGCACTCCTCCATAAAATGGTTTAACATTCACCACCCAATGGCTGTCGTGCGTTGTTTCGAGCGCGGGGCACTCCATTAAATCTACAAACCTTTTTTCTATCGGTTCCTAAGAAAATAAAGTGTTTGAGGTGTCGATGGTGAGGAGTGTGTTGTTCACAGCTGATCAGTATTTTTTCCGTCTCATTGAACACGGCAAGGAGTCCTCGTCAGGAGCAACAAAGTGCAATTAAATGTGCTAGAAACGAGCGATAAGAACTTCTGCTACGCATGCAGCTGGCGAGTAGCAGCCTTCTTACAGCCTAATTTGATAATAAAATGAGTAGTGTTTGGCTAAACCAGTGCCGACATGCAGTGTTGTCTATTGGTTTTGAGCTGTCAGTTTCTTAATTAGGTCAGTTTTATCAGCGTGATGGCGATATACTTACGAATGATCACCATAGCAGCGCTTGCTCTTCGTATGAAAGTTGTCCAATGTTTTTTGAGGAGTCATCTGATCAGATGGCAATCGCAGTTAATTATAGACTCTCGTACACCTTAGAGCGAGACCAGATGTAAACACTGCCTTGTGCTTAATGAGATAGGCCCGTCTGCTCCGCCGCCTGCATGCCACGCGCCCAGTTCTAAGTTGTACGTACGCTTCTTTTACCATCAATATACTTTCGGATCTTGGCCAATTTTTCAGTAACTTGTGTGTTCAAGTCAAAGAGTTTGTTCATGTATTTTGAGAAATAATAGTATTGCTGAAGCTATGTGTAAAACCAGATTAATGCTCTACAAATTTCTATGAAACCTCCTGAATAAAAGTTACTTCCATTGTACGTAGGTAGAAAAAACGATGAATAATTATGCGTTGAGGGTACACGTAGATTTTATTTTTCTCTTCTTATTTCTCAGCTGCAACCTTTCCAAAGGAATGAAATTCTATTTCATGTATGATATTATCTGTGAGAATCACAGTAATGAGATCAGATTTCCATTCAATTTTGGCGGAGGCAGTCAGGGCATGACCTCGTCTCGCATGCTCAGATCTCCCAAGAATTTTCGATGAATTTAGAGGCCACAAACACTGTTTTATGGGAAAGTGGAAGCAGTGAGATGAGTTTGCATAAATATTGAAAATGAAATGATGCCTCGTATGACTGTAACTCTGAGATGAGCTTAGAATGGGCTTAAAGCGCACTCGAAATCGGGAACACATGCGGCTGAGCGAGCTAAATTTGTGTAGCCTTTTGAACTATGCAACAGAAAAAGAAATACATACAGGCAAAATCTCGCCTTGCCGGCGCCTGACTACAATTAGCAAGAAGACCACCGCTCATGCAGGCCAGCTTTATCTCGATGAAATACGGGTGCACGAGGCAGAAAAACGCTTAGAAACTAACACTTCCAGACTGTGGAGTAAGCATCGTTTTTGCAGTGATGCTAGCTAGTCACTCTTAAAATAATTTTAAATCATTCCAATCTCTGAGTTCAGTCGGTAGGTGTTCATATTTTCTAAGTAATGCAAAGAAGACACTGTGGGTGTTTCAGCCAAAAAATGTGCAAGTTTCTCGTAGTATACATCAAAATATTACACAAGAACAAACGTCAATTATGTTTAAAAGTGTTGAAGAAAAAATTTGTTCCAGTTGAGTCAGCATCAAAGTCTCTGACGACAGAGCTTGTTTGTTTTAGCAGGCGAAGCTTCCACGCAATAGAAATAGATTGCTCAGCTATGCAGTTTCATCAGCAAACACAGACTTTTGTGAAGAGAAGTTATCTCTTCCAACAATTTGAGGCTCTGCAGCTTGAGAATAAATCAGGATTTAGTGAACGTCTCAATCTCACATAAGGACTACGCAGTTTCAGTAAAAATTGTCGATGAACAGAAATGCGTCTGCCTTCAGCTTTGGTTTGGTACAATACATCATTTTTATATTGCACAGCCGTCCGCCACTACTTCAGAACGTGACCTCGAGCACAATGCCTATAGCTTAGCTCATGCACAAGATCTGAAACTTCAAGAAATTCCATCATTTTCCATTGGTTGATCTTGTATCAGTGAGCGCCTGAACTTTCCGAGAGTCAATAAATCAATTCCCTCTCGTGTTACTTCCTAATATTTCTTCACTATGCTTCAAGAAGATCACAAGCTATGTAGAGGTATATTTCTTTCGAATTCTTGCGAAAAAATTTTCGAAGCTTGAAGTCTCCATTGGCCCTGAGCAAGGATTTTTGACTAACGGAGTAAGTTCCTGGACAACTAGTTAAGACTTGTCTTGTCTGAAAGACTAGCTAAGACTTGTCTTGTCTGAAAGACTAACTTAGATTCGTCATGTCTGGACCGCTAGTTAAGATTTGTCTTGTCTGAACGACTTCATCTCCGAATAAGAGTCGGCGTATCATTGAATAAGTACAGTTAGACAATATAAAAATCTGATTAAGCTCCCATAAGGAGATTGAATTCTCTGCAACAAAAAGACTTGTAATCGACAGCTTTTACACGTCATTTGAAACCTCAACTGCCGAGTCACTGCTGGCAGGCTGATCGCGCTATAAAAGTGGAAGTCTTTTCATTGGAAGAAATCATCATCCGGATTACGAATAACAATTCTTCACGAACCCGGAAACTGACTTGCAAACAACTCAACAAGGCACTAACTTTGAGCAGCAGACGTACACTTGCTGGTTGAATGCTCGTGTGGGACAGGAGTGGATCTTGAGTCAACTCACAAGCTTGAAATGAGTTGTGGGAGAGAAACAGTCATCAGACTTGGGCCGAAGCTCGCATTAGGATTTGAATTATCGGATTGAGTTTCGGAGCCCATTCAAATAAATTCTCGGAAGACTCCTTTGAAAACAGAGCTGGCTGGCTGCATGGGAAATTAAACTGAGTCTTAAGAAACCCAACAAAGTTGGCTTAATTTCCCATAATTCATTTTGAATTAGCATCAAAAAGTACTTATACTTCCTTTTTCGAAAAAATCAAACATTTTTTAATATTTATGGAGAGTTTTCATTAAAAAATCTGTAGGAGTGTTTGAAAGCCATATCGGGTTTGGAAACGGTTGAAATGATGTTAATGTGGTTTCCTTGAACTGTAACACAAGCTGCTCTAAATAATAATGTATTCTAACTCTCAACTTGTTGAATTTACGCACTCTTTAGTTGAAATAATAGGAAGTTGTGGAATTACGATGTTACAAATGTGTATAGTGTTTTACTTCGAGTGGCAGATTATCATTTGAATAGTTGGCATTTGCAATTTAAATCGACTAATCTAATTAGGAAATTTTAATGATTAAACTATATAAGACCATTCTATATTCCATTTCTATCTATTACAAATCTTAGAGTTTAAAATGAGGCTTTATTTAAATGGCAAAGTTCCTGTAAACAGTAAATGTTAGTCTATTGAACTGGCAGCACGTCACTGTGTGATGGTCAGTACTTCATAATACTCACAGCACGTCACTGTGTGGTGGTCAGTACGTCATGATACTCACAGCACGTCACTATGTGGTGGTCAGTACTTCATGATTCAACACGTCACTATGTGGTGGTCAGTACTTCATGGTACTCACAGCACGTCACTATGTGGTGGTCAGTACTTCATGGTACTCACAGCACGTCATTGTGTGATGGTCAGTACTTCATGGTACTCACAGCACGTCACTATGTGGTGTTCAGTACTTCATGGTACTCACAGCACGTCATTGTGTGGTGGTCAGTACGTCATGGTACTCACAGCACGTCGCTATGTGGTGGTCAGTACTTCATGGTACTCACAGCACGTCACTGTGTGGTGATCAGTACTTCATGGTACAACACGTCACTATGTGGTGGTCAGTACTTCATCACCAGGAAATAGTGTACACCATAACATTGGGCCGTTAAGAGCTTACATGTGTTCCTCCTCATTGTTTTATTGCTTATCACCATGCGCATCGTGTTGCCCCTGAGAATTTAACCGAATTTCAGGGTTTCCATTAACATGTTAATGACAAGAGCGAGCGGCTACATGAAAAAATTAGCCCAAGCGGAGCTCAGCTTTGTTCTGGAGGTCTTCACGACTGGTGAACAAGGGCATATGTTCAAGGGGTATACGTACCTAAAAGTATGAAAAGAAATTCGAAATTCAATTTGGAAATCGAATGCATAAATGATTAAAAATCATTATATATATATGTGAAAATTTGAAATCCAATGACTTGTTTCACTACAAATCAAACGGGAAGATTGCATTAGCTCTTGCAGTAATAAGATCTGACAGCTGCCATTTTCAACAACAACGTCAGAACCCTTACAAAAGTGGATAACTTTTCCGCTGCCCCCAGTAACCTCCACTATCCTCCTCTGCTTGTGAGACACACTGATGGTTCCTTCAGGGCTTGCAAATGACGCATTTAACAATTCCGGCGGTGCGGACTCGGCTTGTTCGAGTAGAATTGGACGAGCCGAGCTACTAGAGTTTCAACATGGTCTACATGACTTTCCTGACCCACCTGGTCATGCTATTTTTACGACTCAAACTTCAATGTCCGCAGCTGCACTACAATGAAGAGTTTCTCCCACCATCATGAAATACGACTGTACACGAGTGTGGTTTTCAACGTACTTTTAACTTTTTTTCAGTTTGCTTCAAACAACACGTATTATAATAAATATCCTTACACTCCATCACAGCAAATTATCTTCTTAATAACAAATAGCGCTAGACTCATTAAAGATCATTGTTAGAAGAAAAATTGAATCATTTTGCAACCGAGAAACAGAAAAATTAATTTTTTTTTCTTTAGGAGGCCAATTTCTGATCTAATAATCACCTTATTTGCCTCGAGATACTACGATGCATCTCTATGCTCAGTTAGCTATTTTAAGCACAAAATAAATGGTATTCTAGTCGTACGATGTAAGTATTTTAAATTCACTTGTGGCTAACCTTAACAACATGTGTTGTACGACAATCCAGGCACTCCAAGATAAAATCAAACTGCTTTTGCTATGTATTACATGCGGTCACATTGTCTTTTCAGATATCAATTCATTTTCAGATAATTACTTCAAGTTCGATTTGCATATATTTCCTGTTGTCTTGTATATAGAACAGCAAGCAATGAATGAAATCAGCAAATTTGTTTAAGATGTATAATTCTATAACATTATTTCTATGTCCAGTTTTTTTGGCTGATAAAACAGGTCATCAGGACGCATTTCACTCAGAGTTAAGTTGAACTTTTTTTAGGGCTATTAACTCTATCAATTTCTGAGCTGCATCCCCAACTCTGCGATAAAGATTTTCAGTTTATAACTTCTGCCAGATACATTTAGATAATAAAAACCCTGCTCACGCGTTCAAATAGATAACACACAGGAACAACACTGAAACCATTTCTTAAAAAATGTATGTAAAATTTTATATCAGTAGCCATATCGCATAACTGTGTTCTTCTTTTAACTGTTATACGGTAAAACATGTAGTAAAATGAGTGTACAAGATGCATAATATAGATCTAAAATTTCTTGTTTTTTCTGGCCTTTTCTGTAGTAAACGTGAACTTGATGATTGGAGCTACTCATTTAAAATGATTGTTAAGTTTGATGGCACTTCATTGTGCTCCTCGTTCTTATGGTTCTACTAAATTAAAATAAACCTTTACTTATTTTGTGAACATATTTCATTCGTTTAGACGAGTTGTATCAGCTGGTTTTTCACAATCAAATACCTCGTTTTTGCATTACGAACATATTTTGGCATGTAGCTCAGCAGAGCAATATTTGATATTGACTTCCTTGAATTCGAGATCTCGCTCCGTCACTCTCAATAATGCATGAAGGAAATCAAACTGCAAGTAAAGCCCTTGAATTTCCATGACAATGAGATGTACCTCCCCTGGTAAACAATGTGCAAAACCACAACGAAGTTACAAATCAATGGTCAACGTGCGTCATCCTTGTCTTTATTATTAGGTTGCAGTTCTGTTCTAATGATGTGTTTTAATTAGCAAGTTAACTAATTAATTTTTGTTTGTTAATTAATCATAGCTAGAAATGTCTCAAAGTGCATGTTACATGTGTTGAAAATATACTGTTACGGCTGGCTAATAATGTATATGGATATAATTGATGGCTAAAAAAAGTTCAGTTACATGTCAGGTTGAACAAACTGTACTCTATTTTCGTGATGGCTTTTGTTCTAGCTAGTTAAGCAATCGGACCCGAAAAATACACACATGGTATCTCCTCCGACTAATGAGAAAATGTAACGCTGAACTGACTTCACAAAGTTAAGTGCATCTCTCTATCGTTGATGCCGCTCCACGATGCACTAGATGAAACGCTGCGACAACTTATAGCTCAGTGGAGCTGGCATCTTTTGAGAGCAAGATACTCGGCAAATAGGTCAGGCTAGAGCAAACACAGAGGCTCCCTAAGCGTTTTGGTCCGCGGAAGTGGGAGTGGGGCTCTTCTACCTAATACAGACGCCGTCGGTCATAAGAGCATGCCAAGCGCACGACCTTTACTGCGCATGTGTTTACTTCTGCTGGTCCGAAGAAGATCGATCGTTTGCAGTAGCTGCCAACTTACTGCAAATACGCGCTAACTCCACCACCAAGCTGCGCCTTCTCGTCTATATAAGTTCCTGTCTGCCGTCTTTCACGTGATAATAGTCTTGTATTTGGTGCTTTGTACTTCTTGTAATAGGTGCGAAGATATGTGTCAGGGAGGTGGTATCCTAAGCACAGAAGAGACACTCCTTTTTTCAAGATTTCATCCGTTGAAATTTCAGCTTCCCTTCATTCTTCGTTCTGAATTAGTCTCAAAGAAGGTAGTCTTACCCGAAGCCGTTCTCAGATGCTTCTGCTCATACGTCCATGTGTACTGTACAACCATTCGCTTCAGGAAAACGAACTGAGAGCAACAATTACTTATAACTAGATCATCTATGGTCTGAATGGGAAAAAATAAAATCGCCTTTCAAGTCGGAGTATTTTAGTAGCTCCTTATTCGATTTGAAATTTAACAGCAGCACACCGGTTTTACCCAGCTCAGATTATAGGCAATCACACACGCTAACCTATAGTTTTTAGCATCATATTAGTGTAATTGAAGTTTACGGTCAAAGAAATTAGACTTGGAGTTTCTCAACTGAGATAAGCTTCTGATAGCAATTTGGTCAAATTATCTCTTGATTATCGTGTAAAAATTCATGCTTTGTCGCGCGTTTCTATAGTGGGTAGCAGAAGATACCACCGTAATCGAGAAGCTTGCAAAAAATCATAAAACCATTAAACCTTTGAGTTCTTTCAAGTTGTCAGCCACGTCCTTGAACAAAATTGCTCGCTTTTTCAGTGACTGTTTACAGAGATTGGCTTTCCCATCATGCATCTTAAAATAAAAAACTTTGAAGTGTGTAACTGGACTAGATTCGAAGGAAATTGTAAATTTTTTCTAGTGGTGTTATTTCGACTCCAATATCAAGTTACTTACCATTTAAAAGTTTGTTCGTCCGCAGGCTGAAAGTTCTATATTGTTTTGTTTATTATTTGAATTAATAGAGACAATGGCTAGAATTCCTTCAGCAACACTCAATTCATTTGTGTGCATCATTATAGTTGAGAAAAGTATGAAGCTCCTTAACCCTTTACTGCCTGAATTATTTTCTTTATCGAAAAAAAAAAATTTTGAGTTCATTTTCAGGTACTATGGCCTGCTGATTGATAGTGTCAACAATGATTTTGAACAAATTCCTTATAATAAAAGAAGTATTTTTTTGTGTCTCATTCGTCACAATCGGCACTCAAACGTATATCTGATTTTCTATCAATCCGACCAGCTCATTGTTAATCAAGGAAATTAAATGCATTAAGTGGTAAAATTATTTATTTCCCCTTTCATTTTTCAAACAGCATTGAAATATGAAAATAAACTTAT
>VCRD01000322.1:226426-340600 GCA_006783055.1 Trinorchestia longiramus
TGAGGCACCACGTCACGCAGCCGTATCAAACGTGTTCGGAACGAACTCTGAGTAAGTGACGCAACAGACACACTCGGCGCACAACACTTACTGCCAATATTTTAGCCTATACATATCAGTTATTTTTGTGTGACGAATTAGTCACAGTCGTCCGTAAAGGGTTAACAATCAAGTTAGTTTCTGTTTGAAAGCATGGAAATTTAACACGTGGCCCCGATCATATTGACTCAAGCGTTAAGAAATAATCACCTCACATCATTTTCTCTACTCAACGAATTATTTCATTATCTTGATTAATAAACATATTCCTTTATCCTGATGAGCTCGTGCTAAAATGAACTGATTCACTTTCTCACCTACATGCTCGTAGATTTGATCTTGATTTTGTAGATTACGTACACGAGCATCTCCAGCTGATTTTTTTTATTTGCCAGCGCTTTAAAATGATGGGATCTACGCGAACAAATGCACCATGTCGCTACCCTCCCGTCTCTTATTCCAAATGGGCGACTGCGTGAAAAATGTAAGGCGCTGCATAAGTAAGTCTTATCTGCATAATGATGCTGTAGTTCCTTTCTTATGCGAGCGTAAGTCTGATGGTTACTTAATGTAAGACCTGGTAACTGTTATTATGGGTCTGATCTGGACCAGGCGATAGCGGCCAGATGCTTATCAGTCGAGGGAACCGGAGGCAGAGGCTCGTGTATACTTCATCATAAGTGACGTGTCGGTGATATTTTTTGCCCATAAGCATTTCTATTAAATAAAGAATGATGATAAGCATCATTTACAACCCATATTTTTGACGTTACGGGACGTTTTTTGATCTTACTTTGCATTAAGTGAAGGAGAGGAAATGGAAGGTTTCGTTTACTCATAAAGCACAGAAATTAAAACTGGTCTTTTGGATTTATGAAGGCATCTAGAGTTGTCCGAGAATACAAATTGATATTAGTGATGCTTAAAGCTAAAATGCACAGTCATTCCCTTAGGGCATAGCTTGTCTTCACAAATGCATAGATGCAGCATTACCTACGTGATGCTCGTAGCCTGCTGTTATGTAGCATTACCTGCGTGATGCTCGTAGCCAGCTGTTATGTAGCATTACCTGCGTGATGCTCGTAGCCAGCAATTATGTAGCATTACCTGCGTGATGCTCGTAGCCAGCTGTTATGTAGCATTACCTGCGTGATGCTCGTAACCAGCTGTTATGTAGCATTACCTACGTAATGCTCGTAGCCAGCTGTTAAGTAGCATTACCTGCGTGATGCTCGTAGCCAGCTGTTATGTAGCATTACCTACGTGATGCTCGTAGCCAGCTGTTATGCTTCCCAAGAAATTAATGCATTAGCACAACAAAAAATTTAAACATTGCAAAAGAAACATTTCTGAGAGCTGTCACTGTGTTATAAAACAGTCTTCGATTTATTTCTGTTTTAAGCGGTGACAAACAAACGCATTAAAAATCCTTCTTGAAGCTTTTTTTTGTTGTATAAATTAGAATATTATTTTGTAATTAAACATAGAAGTCTCATTTTCGTTGTTAGTAATTAAGTACAATTATTTATTGGAGACCTGCTATTCTTTATGCTGAGAAATTTATTACCGAGGTAAGATTAAAATAATTTACAAAATATTTATATTGAAACGTAAAAATTCCTCGTGAATATTTTCCAGTGCAGTAACTAACATTTACAAGAAAGCAAATGATACTTGATATCTATTTTTAACTTCATCGAAGATTAGCGATTATTAATACACCTAAAGCAGCCGTACATCCTCCTACTGCTCTCTGAAAAGACGAGTCATTCTCTCCTAATTACCTGCACTTATTACAACTAATTTATTGGTACAATATTATCCAAGAAAAACCCCAACTCTCGTTGTCTTCATTAGTTTTCTTGAGTTGAGAACATAAACAACTATTAATTCACTCATTCTCTCACATTCCTTGTATAAGTAAAACACGGCCAGAGCAATGTTCTCGACATGGGCAATTTGTCTATTCAGTCAATGTCAGCCACAATCGTGCAGCCAAAATACAGGCACAGAACTTTTTCTAGCGGAAAAGGCGCAAATTTCTCCATCCGGCAAGACGGCCATGACTTGTGCGACGTATTAATGCCTGCCACGTCGGCGGGCATCCGACGTACCCTGCTATTTTAGAGTGTGTAGCTATTTTAGAGTGTGTAGCTATTTTAGAGTGTGTAGCTATTTTAGAGTGTGTAGCTATTTTAGAGTGTGTAGCTATTTTAGAGTGTGTAGCTCTTTTAGAGTGTGTAGCTCTTTTAGAGTGTGTAGCTCTTTTAGAGTGGGTAGCTATTTTAGAGTGGGTAGCTCCTTTAGAGTGTGTAGCTCTTTTAGAGTGGGTAGCTCTTTTAGAGTGTGTAGCTATTTTAGAGTGTGTAGCTCTTTAAGAGTGGGTAGCTATTTTAGAGTGTGTAGCTCTTTTAGAGTGTGTAGCTCTTTTAGAGTGTGTAGCGCTTTTAGAGTGTGTAGCTCTTTTAGAGTGTGTAGCTCTTTTAGAGTGTGTAGCTCTTTTAGAGTGTGTAGCTCTTTTAGAGTGTGTAGCTCTTTTAGAGTGTGTAACTCTTTCAGAGTGTGTAGCTCTTTTAGAGTGTGTAGCTCTTTTAGAGTGTGTAGCTCTTTTAGAGTATGTAGCTCTTTTAGAGTGGGTAGCTCTTTTAGAGTGTGTAGCTCTTTTAGAGTGGGTAGCTCTTTTAGAGTGTGTAGCTCTTTTAGAATGTGTAGCTCTTTTAGAGTGGGTAGCTCTTTTAGAGTGTGTAGCTCTTTTAGAGTGGGTTACTCTTTTAGAGTGGGTAGCTCTTTTAGAGTGTGTAGCTCTCCCCAGCACCGCAGTCCTGTACAGACTCGTTTTTTTATTAATGGTAGCCCTTCCTGGACTAGTGATCTGTACCGAGAAAAATGTTGCGTTTGTTGTCCTTAAATCCAGAATGCGGTTTTTTGTTGAAGTTAACGTTGAATGAGCGAAAATTTATTCATCTGTTAAGAGGAAAAAACATGAAAGTTATGATCCATAGCTACAAAACATGAAATGGTAATTTTAGAACGAATGAATCTTTCCACTTTGAATAAACTTTTCGACTAAATAATGAACTGGAATAATATTTTCATTTTCTCCATGCATCTTGTTTCTAAATTTGAACGTTGAATTCTTTTTTACATCAATTCTAAGGCAACACAACAGAAGAATAATACGAACTATTAATGTAACATAACTCGAACAATTCTCAAAGATTTCTCTAGGTTCAACACTCGTGCAGGGCATAGAAATACCTTGTATGAGTCGCAGTGTTGCGCTACCTTAATTGGCGGTCTATCGCCTGCCATCGCGCGATTCTTCCGCGGCCGCACGACGCTAATGGCGCCTCTTCAAAAGAAACGAGTAAGTCCCAAATTGCAGGCCTTCATAACGTGCATATTAAGTGCTCCAACAATATAACTCCTGCGCCCGTTCTCCTTGAGTTCTTCCACTTTAGCGATGCGTGTAAAACTTAACCGTAAAAAATACAGCTTTTGCTATGCCTAAGCGATCACAATTGCATGTGTTCTAGAATCTAGATCCTTAAAAAACCTACGCTCTTTACTTTAAAGGTGAAGCTTTTCCATTTCCATGAATTTTTCAACATCTTTTTCTCATAAGAAGTGGCTCCGTAATCCGAGGAGTCGTCAATGAAAGTGATGAATGCTCTAGAGTTTCGGTTTTTAAATACGGCCGAAGCCGCATTCCGAGATTCAAAAATTTGGGTGTTACCTTACAGCTAAGATTTTAATCAAAGAAGAAATTTACAGGGATTTTTGTGGTACGTAATTCATTTCTTGATCTTTGAACCTAGAATGATTGAAAAACTGAAGCGAGTTATGTTCCAAATGACAATTCATATTTTTATAAAGAATAACAGACGAGGCTAATTGTGCATGGCTCATACACATCTTTTTCTTTACTTCAAACAGTATTAAATGTAGTCTGCACATATCTGTATGAGTACAATTAGCGAATATATAATGTTTTTTCTTTATATCATAAGTGCACACACTCACCTCATTCAAACAGCATGACGTTTGATCTAAACATTCACTGAAGAGGAACAGAATCGTATTATTGACATGCACTTTCGGTTATCTGTGGCCTCTTCCACCATTGATGCTTGCGACTGCACTCTTATAAATCAAATGTAGTCATCTGTCACGCATGTGTCATGCGGTGGCTGTGTTAAAGGATGGGAAATTACAAATGTTTGTATTTTATTTTAAGGGGTAAAACTTCGTCAAAGATTTGATCCTCCATGTGATGATTTTGTAGTTTGTAGAAAAAATGCTATTCTTGTCGAGTAGAATGATTTTGAAACTGAAAAATACACTTGAAGTATTATTCAGAGAAACCCATGACGAGTTCCGGTATTTTTTGTTCGAAGTTCACTCATTTACTTAAGACTTGCCTGGAGGACAGGAAAGGCGACGCCGAAACCTCTGTATGAATTTATATTTTTTTTAAATAGTTAAACCTTCAAAGTACTATACTAAATACTGTATGCAAATACTGAATACTCTATGTACATAAGGCATGCATGTTCGTATCATTTACTGACTTTAAATATTTGTGTATGTAAATTTTTCCTGTTTTTACATACCTGTAAAAAATATTTCGATGAACATATTCAATTTCAGCTGACATTTTTCATGTAGTTTATTGCTTGTAATAAACATGTATTTCATACACATTTTCTCGCAATATTTAACAAGGCATATGAAACAGCTCTCAGACGTTGAGGTGCATTGTAGGAAAGACGGGCATTCGTGCGCCATGTTGGCAGTCTCTCTCCGTTGTGCTGCCACATGACAGCCGTGCGTAATCGAAGGCAGAAATTTCAGGCTCATTAAATTCTTAATTTGTCCGCTTATAATTCGAGAATTTTTCGAAAATTCAGCAGACAGGACTTACCCGGACAAGTAGACTCTTTCTTTTCCGATGTCAGTGGTCGTAGTTGTGTCTAGTTTCTTGGAACAGATGTTATGAAGTGATGCGATGTGTTCACAGCAGTGGACAGAACAAGAAGTGGAATGTACGTGTGCATTCATCGAAATTCTTGCTGTTTTTCAGATGGGATAATTTGTTGAAAAGTTTTGATCGATGTGGCTTCAGGAATAATGGAGGAACTTGCACCAGCTCATGAAAGTTGTGCTCGTTTCATAGTGGCAAGGTTTGTTATTACTCTGAATATCTCCAACAATCACAGATTTTTTTTAAAAATGACATCCTTGCCTCAGGTAGTAAGGCAGAGCAAAAACTATCGTTCAAAAAACTAGAAGAACAGCACACTAGATTGAGAGCAATATTCTGAATCTTACAATCATCTACATTATGAAAATCGATTTATGTCACTACCACGTTATTTCAAATCTAAGCAAATATCCTAATATTTATTTTTTACATTTCTGTTTAAACAAAAGGATAAGCATCATAGGGATTAATGCTTTGTTGTTTTGCAGTGAAAATTAAAATCACAGCATCAAGAAATATTTGGTCCAAAATGTACTCAATTGAAGAATAAAGTTAATTCTAAAATCGCATTTTTCCCCCCTCCAAAGAGTGTTTTTGTTTTTGACTTTTTAAAAACAGTTATCAGATAAAATGCATGAAGAGTTTTTTGTTTAACAAAATTAAATTGTGTAAGTTTAAAGACGTAAACGTTTCATAGCCAAAGCAATATAACCACAAAAAAAATCCCCTTCTAGCACAGCTGGTGTTTTTGTACTGTAATTTTGCAAGACTTTTTCTTCCTAAGCAAGCAAAAACATCCGTAAGAACTTTTGTCGCACCTCCACATCCATCGTCGGTGCAAACAAATTCCCTGCTCTTATTCTCTCGAGCATTTAGTAGCATTTAACGAGTAACTTCGAGCTCATCAAACGCACCATTGGCGGCCAAATGTCTACAAAGAAGTCAAAATTTCATGCACAGAAGCTCGTGCTCACCACTACTTGAGAAAAATCAAGCATTAAAGCATCTCGACGGCAAGAATATAGGAAAAATATATGCTATATTAGCGAATTTTGCGATCATTGCAGCCCACTTGCATGAATATTAAGAAGTTCTCTCGCTCAGTTTGCATACCAGGTTTACAGAGAGTTCAAGTCCCAGTTTCTAGCACGATTGCCAACGATGAAGAACAGGAATATTTCATAGTCGATGACTTCATACGGAGCTCAGTGCTAGTATTGACCATGTTCTTACTGCGGCATTATTCAAATCAGTTGAATTAAAGTTGTGCTGGCTACTGAAGAGGTCTTCTTTAATTGTATGTTTCATGAGTTTTTTTGTGTATTTATAGGTTTTTGTACACACTGTGATTACAAAATCAGTAGCTTCAAGACTCAAATTTTTCACTATTTATTAATGCGTCATTTGCATAAGTTCTGAGCTTGAATTCCTCTCACTGGGTTCCCACTGATTACTACGCCTCCCTAATTTCACCGGCCACCTTGTAGTAGGGCTCAAACAACTTCCATTTCATCTAGATTCTAGATGATAAGTCTAGATAGTCTAGATAAGTTTTAGAGCTTATAGTTTTTAGTTATAAGATGAGAACATGTGCTTGTGCTTTACTATACTATTCAAGAGACAAATAGTAGAGCTCGATTCATTATAGGCAAACAATAATCTTCATTACGAGAAATTTCTCTTCAGCTTCCTCAAAGTACTGTTTTTTGAATACACACGCAGGTCACCTCAAAAAATAAAAGAGCGTTTTGACACGACCGTATGAAATATTTGCGGCAAAATTTTCGAATAAACTGGTTAGAATTTTTAGAATCTTTGAATTGGCAGCTATAACAGGGAGCCCTGTGGCAATCGTCTTCTGGTGATCGTGTGTGGTTTCAATGGTCGTTACTAATGTTCCTCTGGTCCTCCCTTCCGATAAATCGATGGCAATTGCTGTGTAATTGTTAGAAGCACATTGCTACTCGGTCTTTGCTAGGAATGGAATGAGAAAAAACGACCCATAGACATTGGGTGGAAATTATTCTGATCTGAAGACTTTGTTCGAGCTAGTAAGAAGGATTTGTGATTCTAAAATTTGGAACGAATCGAACGGACTTAATAAATTTGGTGTTTCAATTCGAGAGAAGAAAGGTTTACTACAATTGTTCTCACTTTAGCGAAAGGTAACATATTATTAAAACGCTACTGTGATTTACACTGCTATTGAAATTATTATAATCCGATTCTCACTACCTGTTGAGAATCTCAATCACCTTACATCGCTGTAGTATGTATGTGAACGTCTCTGAAATAGGTATAAGTGAAGTTATAAGTTAAAGCAAACTGTATGAAAAAAGAAGCATGATGTGCTTCTTAAACAAAGGATAGCTACTTAATGCATGAGTTGAAAACGAAGTGTGAGGTCTTAGTTTAACTTTTTTATTTGAACTGATTATTCGTGAAAACTCGTTTGTAAAACCTCCTATATTTTTCATAAATAACGTGCCCCAGAAGCTCCAAAAAATTATTTTGATGAATACACCTTCGAAAAAGAATTCTGAAATAACCTACTTAAGTCTTACAAAGAAAAAATCAGCATCTCCTTTTTAGATCCAGCATTGCCGGAAAGAGCGAAGGATAACGTATTGCCAGCCCTGATGCACACAAGTTTTGTTATTTATGAACATGTATGCAGAGAGGAATATTCAAGTGAGCTGTCGACTCGTGAAAAGTTCCTCCTAAACCTAATTGACAACCTGGAGGAAGAATACATGGGGCTAGCAAAACACGATCTTGTCTCGCCTTCGTCAGATAATTAAATACCCTGAAAATGTTTTTTATCCTCTTTCTATTTGGGAGATAGGAATTTGAACGACAATTATTGCACAAAATGAAGTTATTTCTCGCATGCTGATATGATGGTTTATTAATTAACCCAAATATTAATGTTTTCTCATAACAGATTGCAAAAATTATAAAATTATATACGCTTTCGATTCCGACTACATGCCGTGAAGTTATTCTTTCATCTAGAACTGCCATGATAATTTGACAACAACTAATTATTTCAATAAAATATTTCTAAAGATGCATAAATGAGCATAGCAGGGAAGTTACAGATGCTGCAGTATCAGCCAGAGTAGTATAGTGCAGTACGGCCGTGGCCGTGTGTGCCTCAAAATTTCGGCGATTTTTAGCAAAATTGCCAGCAAATGCTTCCCTGTGATTAAGGCGGCTCAAAGGCCTAAAATAAAGCTCTCAGATGCGAATTTGACGCTTTTGAACCATCTAAGGTAAGTAAGAGTCGATCCGACTGGGTGGAAAAGCTGGAGATTGAGCCTGCATGGTCTCACCATGCCGATACCAAGTGCCGTACCATTAGCGCGATAGTGGGTGGCGATACGCCGGTCGTCCGGTCGAGTTATCGCCCAAATCGCTACCGTAAAACAGCTTCGCGACAGCTCCGGTGCCGCCCCATGCTGGTGCGTGGCGCCAGATGAACTGCTCGTTCTGAAGAGATAATAAAAAGAATTACGCTCAATGTAACACCGCCACATCGCTCTTGTTAAGCAAACCAAGCTTGTGATACCATGCATTAACACTCGCATTGAAGATGTCTTCCCTGCAGTGAGCGTGTTTTCACAGCAACCACAATTTGCTCAACTATTGCTTGCTCTGTTTTCTTAGATTAGACTATTAGCGCATCCATCTGTTTATGATAGGGCAAGCAAATTTTTCAATTCCTCTCGTGAGCCTCACAACCATATTAGAAAAAAACATGGGTTTAGGTAGTAGCTAGAGTGATGTGAACATAAATATTGATTTCTTTGAAGACTACGGTTCACATGTTGAGTGTGCACATAACAGCTTCATTCTCCTTATCACGAAATAGCGAATGAAATCTGCTCATCACGGGAAAATCATGGGACGTTTCCAATGAATGTGACTGTAAATTTCGACACAAAATTACAAGGTGTTCAATAATTACGTTTAAACTTTTTGAGCCTATGTTTATTAAACAAACAGACTGATACAAACAGAGCATGAAAAAACAGGAAAGTATGTAATAGTTGGAAATTAATACATTTTATTTAATGTCTGCGTCGGTAACAAGCTGAACACGCTCTGAATAAGCTGAAGACCTGTACTAATCACGAATGACTTTTCGAATTTTGGCTTTAGTTCCTCCTAATTTTGGTCATGTATCACTGAAACCTTAATTCACAGCATGGACCAGATGCCGTAATCGGGATGATTCAGGTTTGGCGATGAAGGAGGCCATTCTTCCTCTGAAATGAGTGGGGAACAATAGATCCCAACTATTCTTACTTTTTCTCAGCTACACGTGAAGAGGTTGAGTCTTGTTGAAATGACCGCTTGTGTTTCTTTAAATAGTTTTTAGCCCAAGGACACACTAATTCGGTAAAAATGTCGTTTAGGTAATTTTATAAGTTAATTTGAATCTCTTTTTTCACAAAAACGAATGTACTTGTTCCCGTTTTAGTTATTGCGGCCCAAACATCACTAATGCCACTCCTTGACTTCGAGTGACTGTGTATCAATCTCACCAGTCCCTGACCAAAATTGATCATTTTGTACGTTAAATTTTTCCTAAACATCGAATTACTTTTCGCCACTGAACAGACGGTTCAGTACCGTGCTTTTGCAGATACGATAGAGAAGGATTTCAGCGCTCGCCAGACGTTTTTCCAGTTTTTACAGATAACAGCTGTTTCTTTCGATGTCTGCAAGGAGAGGTCTTCAACCATTCGTGGAGAACGGCGAATTTGGATCCGATGAATACATTCTGTTCATTTGCCTGATTTCTGAGGAATCTCTTTCAGTTCCTTCTGAGCATTTCTTTGGTGGATTTTACTAGTTTTGTGGTTCTGGCAGTTCGAGGATAACCTTCTACAAGCCTATTTTTTGTTTGTCCTGTCGTTTTGAACTTCTTCAACTTTCTTCAGAGGAGCATTGTGTTAACTTCTACAGGTTTAGCGATATCTGTTGGAGATTTTCCCTTCTTATGCACCTTTGAAATGTATATTTTAATTTAAATCTTTAGCCATTATAATCAATATTGTACCAGAAAATCATAGGAATTCGTTAATACACAAACGTTGTGAAGAAATTTAATGATGGTGCAAATAATTGATTCGATATTTCAGTGTAGCAATAATTATTGAACATCTTGTAAATTTTTCCTTTCATCGACCTTCTCAGATGATCGATTTCTTTTTTACTTATGAACTGATTTACTTCCTCTGTCTCTTCAAACTAGAGTAAACAACTAGTAATCCTACCTCCCTCCAACTCTGGTGCCTCGATCTATTATATCCAGTTTTTACAACATAGAATCGTTAAGTTTCTTAATTACCCACTATTTTCAAACAATTTTGGCACATTCAATTCACGGGCCTTACAGTAAAGTTCCCCTAATTCAATTCCTCTACATTAAGAGGCAGCCTACTCGTGTGCATCATTTCCTCTCTGTCTCCGGACCAGAAAATGGTCGGAATATTAATTTTTGAGCGGCATCGTGACAAGACCGCGCGAGCTTCGAAGTTCATTTTGACGGGCGGCAAATTGCAGCGTGCAGCATCCCGCTGTGACAGTCACTGCACCCGCTGTGCCCGTCTCTACCTTCCCGAGCACCGTCCTGCCTTCTTCCGGGACAGTCGTGGTGATGTGTATTGACGGTTACAAAGTTATAGAACCAATACAAGTACGCTAAAATCTCATACGCTAAAAGACAGTCATTGTGATATATATTGACGGTTACATAGTTATAGAACCAATACAAGTACGCTAAAATCTCATACGCTAAAAGACAGTCATTGTGATATGTATTGACGGTTACAAAGTTATAAAACCAATACAAATACGCAAAAATCTCATACGCTAAAAGACAGTCGTGGTGATGTGTATTGACGGTTAAAAAGTTATGTAGTACCAATACAAATGCGTTAAAATCTTATACGCTAAAAGACAGCCATGGTGATGCGTATTGACGGTTACAAAGTTATAGAACCAATACAAACACGTTGAAATTTATGTTATGTTTAGAGAAGAAGTAAGTTTCATTAGGCCCAGTTCCTAATGAAAGCATTGGAGATTTTACGGCAAAGAGTTTAAATCTACGGAGTCAATAATCACAGTACGAATATTTATTTATGCGTAGCCTGGGGTTAAGGCTAGCGTTTTAATGAACATGCTCAAAAAAGAGGTTTGTGAAGGAATTCATAAATGAATGTTTGTCCAATACTTAAAAGCTTATCAAAATTCAGATAAATCATAACCAGTTAGGCCAATTCTTTCTCAAAACCCTGTTTTCCAAACGCTTCATACGTGTTTCACTGTAACTGTTTGAACTACTATGTAATAAATTATACACTGTACGTTTCCTTTTTGTTTTACATTGAAACACTTGACAATATTTCTCCCAAATTGAAAACAAGTTTCTAAGGTAGTTTAAAAATAAAAAGTGACGGTACAGAATTTTTTTTCCTAGGATATCCAGTAGTTGTGCAGCCGCATTTGCAATCAAATAAAGTAACTCTCAATAAGACGTTATGCTGAACGTCAGGATGTTTTAACTTCATCTGCGTCACTTGTTGCAATGTTTTAGGCGGTTCAGGAGCAGTCTTCAAATTTTAGTACAACCATCTTCGACGTAACGACTCCGAAACACTTCAATGATCTTCTTGATTCTCTAGCTAGAGTACAGGCGAACTGCTGGTCTACATCGACAAATGAGTTCTACAGGAGCTTATCAGTCTGACACCACCTGGCGAAGCCTGATACCTGAGCTTAGTTACCTTTCAATTACTTTCTTGAGACTTCTGTATAATCAACATAAAACTGTTATATTTAATTGCTGTGTCATTGAACCCGAGTGAAATTAATTTTCATATCATCTGGAATATTATTAGGAGCGACTAATTGTACTGTTCACAGCACAGATGATGTATTGAAGATCCCGAGGTTCGGAATTTTAGTAATGATTTAGCTTTGATACAATTAGTTACTTATATAATCAGAACTATCGCACTGGTCGGTCTGCTATTGGGTTACGAAGAATAGCATTATCATTTAGCCACTGACAAATAAAGAAGAAGATTAACTGAACCTCCTTGAGGTTGGTGCTGAAATATAGAAATATATTATCATGATTAGAAATATACCTGAAATAAAATGCTAAATCAGGTTATTTGATACTTTTCGTGGTTATTATACATTACTCTGAAAGAGATATTACAGTATGATCGCACTTGTTATCTTTAACACTGTGAAACCGATTCTAAAAATTGAAAGTAATATAATTCATGGAATGATATGTTTATTAAATAAACTCCTCCAACATATGAAAATTCCCCAGAAACATGACCAAAGTTTTTATTTTTCAGCACGTAGTTTCCTCTCTTAGCGTCATTCAATATTACAAAATTTGCTACACAGTTATTGTTCTTATAGAGATGATGTTCAGGCTCTCTCTCAAATTTTCTTCCCGCTGATACAATCTACGCACTACAGCAGTCTTTGGCAGCTGCTCTATGTTGTTAAAGTTAAGCTTCGAGCACCAGTAAAGTATTCGTACGAAGTTTTTCTAGCTCTCTAAAATCATTTTAGCATCAGCTTACGTGTTGGCATGAGTTGGTCTTACTATCGCAGTATATATTCAAATAATATAACGCAGCTCTTAACACCAATTGCCTTAGTACGTGCGTTGCATTCAGATAACATGAAGATCACTTCTGATAAAGCTCTTATTTTCAACACTCTTTCCAGAAATTTCTGGATGGCAGTAAATTAGAAGTAGCTTCTGTCATTCATTACCATTATTAATGGTTCAGACACACATACCCGTGGCGTAATAGTGCAACAAACCGTATACCATAGCCGGTTTCCTGGCTGCACTCGAGAGGTGCGGCGCATCAACATCCGTTGCACCGGTAAAAGTCGAAGCTTCTACTTCATGGCCATATAATTTTTGCCGTGCAATTGCCCCATGAGTGTCAAACGCAAATTAGACGACTCTCTCAACTCATCAAAAACGTCCTTATCCAAAATTAAATCCTCTGAAGCCCAAGCCTGCTCGCACATTCAAGAATTAATTCCCTTATTAGTATTCATAGGGTAGTAATGTAGCATTGAATTACTGAGTGATAATAAAGACCATCTAATGGAGACGTTTCTGTGCCAATACTTGGGTTTGTTCAGTCAATTTTCCTGATACGAGCCGCATGCAAATGAACTCGAGGAGCATTTTTTCCGTGTGTAGCTGCGATTTAAAGCGACATCTCGTTCATATTTGACTCATATTTTCACTGGACTGAAATAGTGGAAGTGGCATCTGATGCTGCACCATGAGCGTGCAAACGCGCAATCAAGTAGGACTTGCATTACGATGCCCGCCTGTGAACGTTTGCTCAAGCTAAATCAATTAATCACTGAAAATTTTGCAAAGTTTATTTTAAGGGTCGTAAATCCGACAACGCAATGAACGAGCGCCCGTGGCAACTTCAGTTACATATAAGGTACACTTGTTTTCATGGAGAAATAGCTCCGTCGCTGAACTCGTTATTGTTCAATCATGCATTTTACTCATAGAATTTTATTCCGATATCGCTCGATGGTTTTTATGCTACATATCTGAAAAGAGGTTTGGAATTATTGTCCACTAAATCATACAACTATGAATTTGTAAAACGAACTCTAAAATATAGTTTATTTATTTGTCATTTGTAGCATATTATTTATTATTACTTCCTTCTTCAGTTTCCCTTGAGAGCTTTATCAAGGCTAAACTTTACGAAAAAATATAAATATAAAGAGATAAATGACTATTGCAATGGTTATCGCATTCTTATTTTTTATCTCTTGTTACTGGAAGTATTTTTACAATAGTTATCAAATGAAAATTATCTTTTTTAAAGAAACCTAGGCTGTAAACGCTGGCTTGGAGGCTGTCGTTGTCGCGTTGATCATCACGTTCTGGGACCAGTCCGTCCGCGTAAAATATTCGGCGATTTTATTTGAAAAATATTCACATGTAGCGTGGGGACCAATTTTCCAGAAAAAAATCAATTTGATGCTCACGTTTGTTTTTTAAAATGCCACTCAAGTGTTGATGAAAACTGTCATTCATCAGAAACATATATCCTTTGGGATATCACCTTGAAATATTCCCTCGTCTCATTATTTGTCAGGGGCAAATGAAACTCATTAAAATGTCCACTCATTTTATTATTTAGCAAGAAAAAAAGAGTAGGAAAACATTAACTCGAATTCCAATTCATTGACTTCTTGCGTTAAATTAAATTGCAGTCCATTATAGGTAAAATCTTCATTTGTGACATCGGAATGTGTAACTCAACCAAAATCAGAGCTGAAGCTCCTCTGAATTTTGCAATCAAATTGCCTGAGGCTATTTACTCTGAATTTACTAGGTTACCCAAAGCATTCTTTTGCGTTCAATACTCGTTTGCTCTCCTGCTGCGTGCCGTTTGTGCAGATGCCTTGAGTCCCACCAAGATTTAAGCATCAGGTGCTAGAGGGCATCACGACGCTGGTTGTGCTCCTATGCCTCCAGGCTACTGCATGATTCTGAACCTTGCTTACCTGCGATAAAAATTTGGCACCTTCAGAACTGGTCTGGCTCAAACTGCTCAAGTAAAGAACTATGATCATGATCTTCTCGCACAAGTTTTTAGAACTTGCTTCAGAATTTTATATAATAGAAACTAGCAGATTGCCGATCAGAGCCATAGGCTAAAACAAGTTGGTAAAATCGAGCAAGTTTTATCGGTATAGTACCGATACATAATTTTCATTTATTCTTACAAGGTAGAGGAAGGAAGCAATTTCAATCCGAAGTTCACTACAAATCTGAACTAATACTCGCGCATTTTCTTAAAAAAAGATGGAGTCAACGATTATAAGAAAACTAGATATTCATGTAGAAATTCATCTGATTAGATTTTACTAATTTCAAATTATTATAAAGACGAATATACTAAAGATTTAAGACGAATTATTGTGTTTTAAATTAGTATTTTTCATGAATAAATGCAGAACTTCCATTCTGCATCTTACCTACCGATAACATGGCTTAAATAGTACCCGTGAAAGTTCTGCGGTTCAAAAGTGGGTAAATTATGGGTCCATGAAATTAAATATATTTTTCAGTTTTACCCTTGGTACTATCAGAACCTGAATATTTTTCAGGAATGTATACAAAATTTCCAGTCTGTATCTTATCTACCAATAATATGGCTGTGTAGGAGAAGAAGGCTAATAACGCGAAAAATAGCTTATCTATATATTAATACGATTGTCACTATGTACCTATGAGTGTCACACTCTTCGTCAATAAATTGCGGTATCTATGCTACACCTTGATCATAAACATCCACAGTTAAAGATTACGGAAAATCTGTTAATAAGGGCCATACCTTATCTTACTTATCTAATTTATTCACGTACTTTGAATGTTATAGTCATAATGGTATCTTAATTTAGAATGACCAGTTTGCAGTTATTCCACTATATAATAATCCACAGTTTGTTGTTTGCTCGCTTGCTCGCTTGCTTGCTTGCATGCTTGCTTGGTCTGTCTTTCTCTCACGCTCTTAAGAAATTAAATAGGAGAAAAATCGTTAGGGGATACATGTATTGTAAGCATTGTATTGTGGATACCAAAGGCACATCCTTCATTGTGGAAACTCCTTCGCAAGGCCTGCGTCCACTAGCAAATCAAACGAAAAATTTCAGTAGAATTTTCACGTGTGGGTCTGCTTGTTTTGTAGTAACTCGGTGCTTTTGGAATCCACAATATAATACTGATAATACTCGTACATGTATACCCGTTCTGATTTTAATTCAATATTTTTTCTTCAGTAATAGATAGGAAGTAATGAGACTGACACACACAGATAAAGGGAGAGAGAGAGAAAGAGAGATGGAGAGAGATGGAGATACACTATTATATAAGTAGATTTATATACAAACAAGTGCTCCCATGCTCCTACACATTATGTTCCAATGCAAACGCATATTGTGTGGCGTCTACTGTAAACTGGCTTAGTCTCAAAGACTATTAATATTATCAAAACTTTTTTTATGAAGAAGGGTGGAGTGCAAAAAAATGAATGGATGAGGATTTCACCATTTTAATACTCAGTATACTTCCAGTAGAAATATTATTTCAATCGTACAAGTGCTGTGCTCTAAGAGGAATGAGGATGTGTGTGGCATCGAATTTAATGTGCACCAATGAAAATAAACATTGTTTCACGTGCTTTCCCTCTTCAAATGGTAGCTGTTTACTGTAAGAGTTCTTTATTTTCGAAACTTTTTAAGCTAAGACTTTGCAGTTCTCCCGTTTCTAAATTTTTATTTTGTGATAACATGAAAGTTCAAGACCTGTACGCGCTCTATTTAACTCTGTACATACTTCTCTTGGATAATTAGGTACGAACTCACAAGGATACCTACTCGTGAGTATGTAGTTTGTGCTATCTGTACACAGGGTCTTTCTCCTCTCTAGTGCACCGAGTGAAGACTTTTGGCGATATCGATACGTAAAACAAATTTTCATAATGAACACAAATCTTACTTGTTATATGTTGACTGGTCGTATTTCGGAACCTTTTATTGCGGTATTTTTATATTATATTAAGGTCGATGTTGTTGCCGTATGTTAACAGTCACTCTATGCTGCTGCGAGGTTTATTTACTATTTTCAGTTGATAATTAATGCGGTTTCTGCGACACAATTTATAACTTTTTTCAAATCATTCTGCTAGGCATTATCAACAGTAACTGCACAAGCTGAACTGCTCGTAAGTTTCGAGACATTTTTTTGCTGAGGCAGCGACTTTTTGGGGGGCTTGGAAACAAAGAACGATAGTACTTGCGCAGCCCCCTTGACTGCGGGAATCTACATGGACATCACGTGGCAATGAGCCTATTCTGTTTTGCAGACAATAGGAAGCCTAGACATGACGTAATTAAGTGGTTGGTACCAGCAAATAATTGTTTTTACTCTGTAATCAACCTCACAAAGACAGGTCGTCAATAGACTTGTCCGTATCCCCGTCATATGATTATGCTAATCCGGTTTTCTTCTAGGCTTTAATAATTGAAGGCCACTTTGTTCAGTCTGCAGGGCAAGTGCTTTGATTGCAGCATTTTTTGATACTGAATTTCTTCATTGATTACAGGCTTCTCTGATGGCAGACTGATGCTCTCTCAAGCTCTTGTTTGCATAAAAGAGTCGTAGATCGGTAAGATTTCAGGTTTCAATCTGCCTAACTTGATTATAGTACTTCAGCAGCACCTCCTGAAATCTTATAGAATAACCGTCAACAATCTCAAACCAACAACAAACTATTATTCGAGAGCTCAACTCTTCAGTAAATTCATCCCAATAACATTAAGGTTGTTTGTCCACAGAGCTAAGTCGTTTTAAGGCTTTGTTGTTTCAGCTAAGCGCGCATATTTGCATACGATTAATCTTTTTGATATGATTAAGGAAACTCGCAGCTATGTGCATGACTTCTGTAGGCCTCTGAACTTTAGTTTCTCAATCATCAATCTAACTGCCTGCGCCCTGTGGGTACCCGCTATCCATCGTGGTCTCCATCTCGGCAAGAAGGTGTGTCGTAAATAGAGATATTAATCCCTTAGATTTATGCATTAGAGCCATTTGCTCCCTATGGTATGTTCCAATGCATGGGCATAGCTTATTTAATGAACCTTATCAGAGTGGAATATTCTTGCTGCTGGTATTTGAGAGTCACACTTGAACTAAGCTGGCGGTGGCCCGAAGGAGCTGACGGACTCCAACGCTACAGTGAAGCGAATTAGCCACGCCCGTCCTACTAAAAGTGGAGCACCTCTATGGGAGCTCAGCAGCTTTTTCACATTCATAAAATTAAGATATGAATCTGCCATAGACGATAAACGACCTCCTCTCAACTTAACTGTTTGCCCCATGAAATGGCAGCTGTCCTTGGCCTCGTGATGCATTTCATGCACTTCGGAGATTTCAAAACTGATTTACTTTTGCGCTTGTACTGCAATCTCGTTCTTTTGGCTGCATCTATTATTGAATAACAAAATATGTATGTGAGTTAACGTCATTTTTTTCAAATGTTTAATATATGCTGTTCAATTAATCATAAATGGCAAAAAAAAATTCGATAACGCATCTTTTTACTGAAAAACATTCAAACGAAAATAAAAAGAATAATAATCTGTTAATGTTAACCTCCATTACAGGCAAGTAAATAAAAAAATTGTGATACATTCAACATTTATATCGTGTTTTATTTATATACAGTATATTATTTCCAAAGGAAAGATAAATAAACGCCATGAGTAAACAGTGAAAAATTTGCACTAAAATTTCAACAGAATATAATTTTTGTTACAAGCACGACTATAGCAGCCAGTTTTTTTTTTAGACTTATTTATGCCCATGACAAAAAAATGCCCATAGAACGTAAGTGCCGTTATTAATGAATAAATGTTCTAACAAATTAATTACAAGAATATTTGCTGAATGCCTCGAGAGTGCCATGTACAAGGGTTAGAGATGCCAGTCTGGCATCATCTGACGCAAAAATGGTTCATGTATTTATCACCTCAAGTTATAATGTAAAATTTGATATTCTATGAGAGTAAGAAACTCACCTCGTGTAGTATTTACAATCTGAATGTTTTTAAAGGATTAAAGTTCAAATTTCAATAGACACAATAACAATTTATTAAGCGAACCACAGCCATCCAAAATGTCCGCTCCCTCCCGGCTCTCGGGTATCGTTACTTGGTGAATTTAGGTTCAATATCACAGTAAGTGAAGTTCAATGGAGCAGGTAGACTCTCCTATGCAAAGGAGGAGAGAATATTCGTGTACAAAGATTAAAGTTAACACGCAGCTCGCTAGATGAGAATTTCGTGATGATCCCTAGGCGCAGATTTACAACAAATATATCGGTGATCACCTGTTACAGCCTACTTAAAAATGGGGTTTATTAAGCTTTGTTGTTTTACCTAACACAGCTTGATATCAGCTGAAAAAAAATTAACTAGAACCAGGTAGATTAGAATATATTTGTCGCCAAAATACATGTATTAAAAATCTGGTTACAATGTTGTCTCAGATTGTAGATTGCATATTTCAATTGCTCAGAATTGAAAATTTATCAATGAATCAACGTTTGTGAAAATGAACAACACATGTGATTTTCTTTAATGATTCGGCACATCTTGGCTTCCTCTAAATGTTTTAAATACAGGAATGAAATTATAAGGATAAGGGAAAATAATTAATTTTGAATAGCAGAAATCTATCACATTCGACGAATTAATACATTAACAACATCATCCATCTTGGACCTGAAAAGAATTGAGTGTATTTTAGAATCTAAGACTTGTAATTGAGAGCGGAAAAAAAATGCTTTTTAAATAACTGTTAATCTAATAATGATAATAAAAAAGGCACTCAAATCATTTTCATTGCTGTACTTTGTTTGTGTGCACCATACATTTCTAAAAACATTTGAATGCAAAAAATTAATTTCGCATACGAATTAGGTTGAATTAGCTCTTTCTCTGTAATAATCTTGTACATTTTTTAGCAGAAATAATAACAAAAATGGCACTATTAGCGCCACTGATATTCATGTGTAAAAAATATCTTTTACTAACTCCAGTTTCGCATCTTAATTAGAAGAACAAATAAGTGCGTTTGAAAAATTTGATGCAATATTCATACTCTTTGATCTTGATAACATAACTTGGTAGCTTTCTTTCAGTTGTGTTCACTATTTATTACTAATTCATAAGTTACGTACTATTCTAAATATTAAAAAATGATTATCTGCCTGAATTAGGTATTGAGTAAATGATAATTTACTCCATCGTGGAAGCAGAATTTTTTTAAAGTATGAATATATGTTTCAGAATTAAGAACACATCAGCAGCGCTATATTTTCATAGCTATGGTTGCGAAGTCACACACTAAAATGGTCACTTTCTTTCAATACTGTATTTTTATATTTTGTTCTCATACTTGCATTTTCTCCTTCGCGTACATATGACGAATACAAAACAAAATTCATCAGAAGCCATTACTGCAGCCTTTCAGCTACAACTTACAATGAAGCTTGAAGGTTAATAAGGATTACAATTATGGGTAACACTGCACGACCCTTTATCAGTCATTAAGATTGTTAAAGTTACGTAGAGAACAGTACAGAACGATTATGATCTATCTTTTTTTCCCAATTTATCTCTACAGCGACCAAAACATACATCTACTCTCCACTAGTACTGAGTAGCAGTCACGCTCACTGACTACTTGTGCCTCTGCTCAATTATAATTGAGCAGAACTATTGAATTGAACTATAATTATAGTTCAGTGATGCGAGGTGAACAAAGACACTACAGCCAGCTTTTAACTGCCATCTACCGATCAAATCAAGCTCTAATACTATTTCGAATCAACACAAACTGACAATTATGTGAATGAATGCAAGTATTCGCTTGATGAATAAAACGTTGAAGGAGTGCATATGCCTGATGTTAATTGAATTTTTTCTAAGTGGATTTGATATTAGTTGATTTTTTTTCTGCGTATGTGCAAGTGAGAGCATTCGTAAAATATTCGCAAATTGGGCTGAGGACAGCCAATTAGCTCTCTTGGACGTAGCAACACCAAGTGTGCAGTTCCTCAAATATCTCAACCAAGATCTCCGTGTGAGCTAAATCATCTGAGTGTGAAAGACCCAGCAGATGAGTAATTTGACTCTCTCAGACTCCTTCGAAAAAGTACATAAAATAAAGGCAGTAATTCGATATTCTTACCTTAATGACCTGTGAGAATGAGATCAGAAGTACAATGTGCCCCGTGAAGCTCTTTTTTTGTGCGTGTGCTTCCTAAATAGTGGCATTATGTACTCTCATAGCTGAAAAACTAGAAAATCGAAAGTAATTACGTGAAATGATAATTACTTCACAACAACACTTTTTTGCCAAGAATAGCAGCACTTTGCGTGTATACTTTCCTTAGTGTGTTTCAAAATTTGACTATCATGTCAATTAAACATTACGGAGAGCAAGATGAAGCTTTCCTCGTTCATCTCGTTTTTTATCCCTTTAACTTTGATATTTTCAAATCCGTGATCACGAAACTTTGAAGACATTGATTATTATCGAACAAAGGCTTCACCATTACGAAAGAAGAAATCCGAAATACTGAGAAATGTACGTACATCTTTGACAGTTGGAACTCATCGAGGTTGGTATGAATTATTTTCGTTGTTTCGGGTTTGCACAGTAAGTACTTTAATCATAAAGTTCATTATTTGTAGAAGGGAGTACAAAAGGAACCAGAATGGTTGTTCTACGACATCAAATTGTTTACATAGAGGCGATGCGAAAAGCGAGTCTATGATTCTTGAAGAGGGTTATTTTCTTATTCAGTCTAGTCATCAAATTGACGAGACATCAATATCTGATTCGTTGTGCTTAACAATACAAGCTAAAAAATTCTCATGTCTACCGTACAAGTTCAAGTTACTCCAGATAAGGCAAAAACAAGTAGTTGCCTCCCAATTAAAAGGGCGCTCTAACTGACGGCGGGGTACTCCCGACGCAGGCTGCTCATGTCTTGACCAAGAAGCTTATTGATGTTTATTCGATGGGGTAACATGTGACTCCCTCACAGACATTAGCCTCTAAATTGCTACAAATCTATGACTGTTAAGTCACCAATTACTGTCCGCCTGATCTGCCTTCGAATTCTTGTTGGTGAGTTGACTTCGCATCTTCCCTTCTAATCTTCCATGTGTCCATTAGCTAGAAAATTGGAGTACGAGTTGAACCTGAAACCTACACTTAATTCTGTTCGCAAATACCACTTCAACAATAAAATCCTGAATGATTTCCGACAGTAAATTGACCATATTGAACCCCGATTCCTGGGAAAACTTTGGAGCGCGTATTCAGATTCTGTGAATTAAATTTTTTGATCTTTACCTTTGTACACGTGGCTTAGAGTACTTCAAAGCAAATAGCAGATAATACGTTCATTTTATTGTAGATCGTAATCAGTAAGTAGTCGGAACCTCAGGATATTGTAGAATTTTTACTAACTGAAACTCAGGGATTTTTCTACGCAGGAAGAAAGAAGAAAAAAAGTAAGATATGAAACGCAAAACCGTACATAATTATTTGTATGAAGCTGATAAACTTATTTCTTCAAGGGATAAAATAAAATCCTCTCGTTGGTTGCTGTTGAGACGAAAAAAGAGAAGCGAGAGGCAACAACTATTTTATTAAAGTTCCTGTTGGCATTTTTGCAAAAGGTCTGTGAATGTGACTGCTATTTAAAAAAATCACAGTTAAATAAATTAATACACGATGAACATCACTCTATTTCATTGTACCACTTCGATTTTCATGTTAGGGAAACAATTCATTCGCAATTTTTTTGATCGTATAACTTCCTCTTCCTTGCAACCCTTGCACCAAAATTTAATTTTCTGCTGTAAAACATACACTGTACAGTCTTTAGCTCACTAATCAAAGTGGCATTCTTAGAGAGTCTGATGCTAGCACGAAAATTATGCTTTTCTTTGTTATCATTATAAATGAAAACATTTATAAATGAAAGCATGCTGCACACAGTAGGTGAGTATCAGATGAGCCTGAGCAGGTCATGTCCTTCCCTGTCTGACGTGCTCGTTTTTATTTGAATTTCAGGACTTAGTCTATACATCAGTAATTTTATGAGCTTTGTTCTTCAGCCCGCGAGACGTTATGACAGAAAACATAATTCACTAGAAATATAGAATAAGAATTTCACTAAATCGTACTCTACGATCGGCACAGTTGTTTTCAAGAAAGTGGGCACGTGAAAAATCAGCTAAGCCGTAGCTTCCATTGTCGTAAGTTATTTGAAGATAAAAATGTATATTTTCACATAGTCGTGTAGTCAGCTGAGTCCTTACATAACACTTAACCATGATTTCTACTCCATGACTTTTCTTCAATTTTCCGGTTTTCCCACTATGAAAATTTATATTTTTAAGAAACAATGAATCTCAACTTTCAAAAGCCTAATCCAAACATCGTAAAAAATGGAGTTAAGACTGGTTTCATTCTCGTTTTTCATCTTCTCAGAACACTTCTGAGACCAAACACCTGTTACATCAGTCAAGCTTGTTAAAGCTTGAAGAAAATTTTATGCAAGAACCATCTAACTATATGGAGCGTCAGTTTACAGTCGCTTCTGTCTGCCTCATTCTTCAAAACATTAACCAGAAACTTGATCTGTAATTGCATGAAGTGCTGGACGAGCTGGACCAGGGAGACGTCAAAGACTGAGTTAGTTTTTAGGAGCTTCTGTTCGCCCCATTTCTGATGCAGTGTCTGTAAATAAGGGCTGCAGTTGCTTCATGAAGGTTTTGGACGTCTTTTAAAACCAGCGCCACGCTGGCGGGGTCGGTTTTTAGGAGCGTGAGCCCTTTTTCAGGAAAAAATTTTACGAAATATGGGTACATAAGGTCTGTAATATATAATGCAGCGTTCAAATTGGCAGGCAGGGACAACTTCGTGACCGTCGGTATTGTGTGACTTCTGTTCACATTGTTGACGGTAAAATTTTTCACTAAATATGGCCTGCAATTGCTTAATGAACTGTCGGCACGATGTCGCCTCAGCGTAGCGCACAACCAATAATTGGTCGTCCTGGTCGCGGTCTCGAGCGAGCGATGCGCCGAAGATAAATGAGCGCGTCTATTAATTGTTGTCAGATTAAGCTCGTTTTCACTTGACTCGCTGCCCAGAGTGTTTCATGGTTCGCTTTGCGCTGCCTCATGCTCAAAAGAACTCTCTTACAAGTGGTCTGCTAAACGGAACATGAATGCTAGCGATAACCACGTTGCCTACGAGCGTTTACAAATTAAGTCTAGGGCATGCTATTTTGAACCCTACTCGATAACGTTCTGCTCAGCTGTCGAGAAATATAGCAGAGAACAAAAAAAGTTTTTTAGTTATAAAGTCAGTGATGAAGTCTAATCAGTAGTATGAATCTCATGCATGGAAATAAAGGCGCTTTGTTCACTTCAGGGAAACTGGTTCTATCATAAATAAATTCGCTTGCCTAGGGATGAGCTGATTTATTAAGATTATTCCACACAGCCTCACTTCAAAGTGCAGAACTTGCCGAAAAATATGTGAACTACACCCAGAGGGAGAAATTACATTTTTTAACTGTGTTACTCTCTGTTTTTTTAGGAACCTGACATGCTCTAGTTTTCTAACTCCTCAAATAAAAACACTAGTGGTTTGGAGTGATTGTGTTGTAGCCATGTAAGAGAAACGTGAGTACATTTTTGTTTTAAAACAACGACAATTTTAGAACAAGAATATTCACTTCTCAAACATAAATTTCCAGCTATGAATAACCGGTTTATGAATCCGTAAAAGGCATTAAAAAAATTACTTTACATTGCCTGAATTTCAAACAAGGTAGGCCATAGATTACATATAAAATCAAGTTTCATTCAACCTCCAGTGAACTATATTTGAAACAGCCCTGCTTGATTTATATTTCTTCTACTCAACTTCAAATCTCCAGTGAAAAAAATTTGAATGATTGTATTATTTGCATACCTAGTCTCAAAAGCGTTCAAAATTTGCAAGTCGATTGTTAAGTAACTGTCAAGTACCCTATAGTCTCTTCAATATAGTGGCCTGGAGAAGCAGATAAAAGATTTATAAAAAATGAACGATACATATAAAGAACAGGACTAGCAACTCCTCCAGCGATGTATTGAAATCAATTATATGATTAGACGTATTGAAGAAATTAGCTATATTCTCTTAACTGAGACCAAATTTTGAACAATATATTAATATTTTTAGCCTTTCATCATCACTGGAAAGGTATGAAGAATAAAATCCTAAATCCAAGAGAACACTGAAACTTTTTACTTCACCATGAAGAACTAAATCAAAAGGGGAACTTGCATTTCTAAATAATTGAGAAATTAGAAATGCTGCACCAGTACTTCACGATCCGCTCATAAAAAAACTTCTTGCAAAGCCCAGAACTATTTGTAGACGTCGGTGAAACAAAAAATCAATTGTTTCATATATGTGAGAAGCGCTTTTAGTGCTTCTAAACTTTTTTATCAAATTCAAGAATTTAGGTACAAAACTGTGAACAGGTAAGAAATATTAAAAACTGAACACACCAGGTGCCTGCTACACAAGAGAAATTATGTGATGTTTTTTATTGATTTCTAATCAGGCACACGTCGTCTCAATCTATCTATTGTATTTGTTCTTCCTTCTAACACAGCAGCTAAAAAAATAAGCAGTTCATTTAATACTATTAATATTTATTTTGAAGTAACCATACTATTGACATCAACTTCATAGTAGATTTCATTAAAAATTTCTCATTGGAAGTCCTCTATATCGAAAACTGTTTTCAGTCTAATAAACTCAACGCACTTTGCATTAACATTGTTTTGAAAATTTTGAATTGCTGCGTTTAAGTAATATTGTTAAAAAACTAACTTGTTTGAATTTTCCTCCGCAACACAATGGATGGCAGATCCATGTGCATAAGATCTTCAGCGTACGTATACATATAGAAATATATAATAAGCTACTGGTAGGCTGTTCACACAATTGACTTGACTACATGATCTTGTAATTTCTTTAATGTTAACTCATTGAAAATTAGGAAATTAAACGAACTCTCTTACTCCTTAGTCTAATTGTTAATGCATTGACGGTTAGGGAGTCAAGAGAACTGCTTAGCATATTAATTCAATTATTTATGATTTATTGGACAAGTAATTAACTGAGAAAACCTTCAGAGTACTATAATTAATAATGAAATAATGGTTAATTCGTTATAGAAACGGTCTACAATAGTACTCGAATTTTCATTGGTAATAAATTAATGCTCAATACTAATTACCCTGACAGTACCGATTAGAAACTAATTGGTTACTCGAGACATGCTCCTGTTGCTGTGTGGTTGCGAATAAAAAATTTTTTTCAAGTACATATTTGATTTATGCTATTTATTTGACTTGTAGTGTACATCATTAGCCGCACAAAACGTCATGTTTCCCTGCGAACGAAGATCATTCTGCTCTGTTGTAAACTTGTCTGCATCGAAGGTAAACTTCACCCATGGAAGATCGTAAGCAGCAGCGTGTGAGAGAATGTCTAAACTGATTAGCAGAAAAAGTGAATGGCCATTACAGGCAGTCGGTGACCGCTGCTCTGGCCTATAAACAAGGCAATGAAGAGCGCGTGGTTCATATAGCACCCTCAAGCAAGGGTGCGCCACAGCTCATTCTAGAGCCAATTAATCTTGGAATTAATCGTCATAGTCGTTGAAGAGAGTCATCCATCAATTAAGTGGATCACCCCTACAGTTCTGCGCCTTGATTGCTGCGACTGAGAGGTACTCGAAAGCTTGCACGTCGTTTTGCTTCCAAGAATTTTAGATAGATTTTATTAGGTACTTTGAATGCACCATTTTTCAGATCACATCAAGTACTGCTTTGAGGTCCTAGCATGTTTTTGGATAGATTGTAGCTTGAGTTAGGAGATAAGGCGAGGAAAACGAATTTTTAAGAGTACAAACATTGAAAATTAACTCTACTCCGCTGATTTACTGTCTAGTAAATTTCTATTTAAATACTAACAATTTCAAAGATGTTACTTGAGTTTACAGGTTTCAAGAGACATTTCATTTGCAATCAACAAATGCTCTCTGGAGCGATGCATAATTTCCGAACTCTCACATGAACAACAATAATCAAAATTGTTACCAGTCACAAGCATGATATTTCCATAATTTTTCAACTAACTGAGCTCCTTCTCACCAAAATCAACTCACACATCTTCAGCTGAAGTGCAGGCATCCATCGCCAGCCCATTGAGAGATCATAAGTGCATTAATTCTTTTGAGCATTGATGGTCGGAATACGCGGGCTAATAAAAGGCAATAAAAGAAACACGTGTTCCAAAGAGTGAGATTTATTATTTACAAGCACCTGTATGGCTATGAAGCCTCCGCCCGTGTTCCCTCTTTATGTTCGCAGCGGCAATGCTCATCGGATGATTAAGAATCCTGAGTTATATGTTGGACATGGAAGCAAAATTATGTGTTGCTACAAGGAATTTTTTAATGACAAATAAAGAAAATTTCTGTTGCGTACATCATTGGAAGCGTATGAATGTTACAGCGCATGATTTTATAACCTTTTCTGGTTATTTGTACCGGAAGCTTTATGAACGGAAACTGATAAGCATGATGACATTCAACGTGAAGGGAAGTGCAACAATGTTTCATGTTATGCCTTAACATAAGCATGAGCAGTGATAAACTTACAAAGAAAAAACACAGTTGATATGAAGTATTAATGAATACTAGTGTATCTTAGCTCTCTCGTCACCAACTCAAAGTGGGAGAAAAAAGAAGTAGCTGCAGTTGAGTGACGTCATAGAAAATTCAGAGTAACGTTGTCTGGACACTCGTTTCTTGCTCCTGTTTTGTGACTTGCTTTACAAAAAGAAACTGGTGTGATTGGCTGCATTATAAAAGCTGTTGCTTTCTTGCACTCTCACGCTAATGAGCAATCAGGTACAAACTAAAGGTCTATTGTCACTTTTATTCGTACACCCACATTTTCTAGTCATTTTGGTCTCTAGTGCATTTTCCTACACCGCCTATAAATATACCTCTCTGCTCCTCATCTTCATTTCTTCAGCTATTCAGAAAACAGAAGTCCTCACATCATTAGGTGATGCATGATTGCACTGCACTATTTCACATAGTGATTCAATGCATATCTCTCTGTCAAAAAATTAAAATGCTTCTTCGTAGTAGGAACTCATTGTTTAAAAAACTGTCTCTTACCGTGCAGAATGTGTTAGAGAATAAAATCATAGAAGGAAGATGTTTCCTCTTCGTTCAAATAAATTTTCAGTAGAAAACACTCCTCTGCCATGCTGAGTACGGCGTCATGCTTTATGCAATCAGGAAATTGATTTTGCTTTAGTTAGTGACACTTTAAATAATATTTTTCCATCGTAAAGCCACAGTGTTTCCTCCACCAATCACCTGCGGACAATTTTTCGTATAGAATAAAAACATTCACCGTGATCCTTATATTTTCTTAACCTACCTGCTACCACCCAAGTTGTAACGCAAATTTCTAACCAACTCCTTTAAATTAAGAGAATGTACAAAAAATAGTAAAATAACTATTTTCCTCAACATCAAATTTAACTAATAACAGAGAGGAAAATTATTTATAAGCGCCGTGGGTTACTTTTGTTTTTTATACTGACGCGGGGCAAAGCCAAGACATGCAAACATCAGTTGACTTTCTGCCTGCGCTACAAACTCAACCAAAGATCAAGAACGATCTTCGAACTCAAGCCGAGCGACGGCTCATACTGAGCAGGATGAGCCCTTTAAGCACTCCTCATAAACGAGCATCAGTTTATCCTGAGATTTATACGGGCTTTGCTTGCGTAATTTTACAGCGGATTTTATGCTGGCTCCCGTGAAGGAGCTTCTGATAAGACATAGCAGCTTCTATCGGTGCTAGTGACGCTATTGGCCATTGTGGTGTTGCGAATAGCGGACCACCCTCAGCGACGCAACGTAGCTTCATTTAACGCTCGCCAGGCCGATGCGAATCGTGAAAAGGTTCTGGTGGCCCTTGAAAGTCATGTATTCCGAGGTGTCAGTACTACAGGTAATCATTTAATAGAGGTACCTCATCAAGCAGTGAAAGAAGCCGTGTCATGGGGGTGGTCATCTTAGATACACTTACTCGTACATTAGATGTATCTTGAGCACAAAATTGAACGACTTGGGTTACAGGTAGGTACATAATAAAACTAAACTCTCAATAAGAGTTAGTCTTTTCTTATGAAATGTGTAATACAGGTAATAAAGGTATTTAGGTTATGAGTAAAGTAGCTAATTACATTAAGTAATATGATAATAGTGTTCTTTCCCATTTTAATAAAGTCGTTGAATTGGTAGTGTAATACAGTAGAAGTCAAGTCAAAGAGTTAATCACATGATAAAAGTAGGTCTGTTTTTGAAGTAACCTTGCTAGCGTCAGTCACGTAATGCAGTAAGTCGTTTGACAGAGAGAGACATGTGACAGAGATAGACATGTGATGGAGACAGAAATGTGTCAGACAGTCATTTAATAAAGACAGCCGGAACAGAAGTCGTCATGTGAAAGAGGTATTCATATGACAGAATTAGACATGGGACAGAGGCAGTCATGTCAAAGGGATAGTCATGTCGCAAAGACTGTCAAACAACAGATACAGTCGGAGGTGAGACTGGCTAAGGCTGCTCAATGCTACAGTCGGAGGTGAGACTGGCTAAGGCTGCTCAATGCTACAGTCGGAGGTGAGACTGGCTAAGGCTGCTCAATGCTACAGTCGGAGGTGAGACTGGCTAAGGCTGCTCAATGCTACAGTCGGAGGTGAGACTGGCTAAGGCTGCTCAATGCTACAGTCGTTCTGTGTAGATATTATATGAAACTTACTTGCCTCTGCTGAAAACAGTTACGAAAAGAATGATTTATCTTTCAATCGTTGCTGTTGTATATGGAAAAATGTAATAAAATATATTGTACGTATTATGTACAAGTTCAAAGTAATCTCAATTTCCACCTGAACGAAATTGCTGTTTCCACTACTTTTCAAGAAACCGTTTACCAGTACTACGTTATGTTAAAATTTATGACCGTAAATATATAGCAAGTTTCTCAAAAATAGTTCATAGACGAAACAATTATACGCATATTCATATGGGCATACAATAACAAAACAGTTTTTGCGAGCTCTAAGCTTTTGACCTGTTACAGCAGTTTATTAAAAACTTGAATTAATTGAGATCTAAGAGGATCTGTGCTCGGTCCCAATTTTAAAACTTGAATTGAAGCCGGCTCTTTTTAAACATTCATTTACCTTGGTTCAATAGGGACTCTTTTAAACATACACGATTAAATGATGCTCTGATGCTATTCTGTAGTTTGAAGTTCCTTCTTCCCACATAAACATCGGAAGACCTAAGCAGGCTGTGATTTGCAGCATCCCCGAGATATTCGTTGCACCTCGGATTATAGAGTTTCGAATAAATTTTGGCCCACCAGTAGGTAATTCTGGATGCAGACAGGGCGATTTGGAGAAACAACGCATTAGATCCCAAGTATTAAAGTCATTTCAACTTCATGATATATAGCAATAGCAAATTAACTTTCCCAGAGCTTCAGAGCTTCTAAATGCATGTCCATCTCGCAGCATAAGCGCGTGGTAGACCACAGACAAGACCTGAAATTACTAAAAACCGGCCATAAAATCCTTATCGTTGAATTCAGTTCTCTAAAGAGACGCTTCTTTGTTGTTCGACTCAATAGGAAGGCTTTTCTTTGCTTGGAGTCCTCACAATTACAGAAGCCAAATTATGTTGCGGAGGAACTGACTCGGAAACGTTGCAGCCAAATATAGAATTGCTTTATACCTTACAATACTAGGAGCAGAAATATTCTTAACCGTCAAGTTTTAGCCATAGAAGATCGTGATAATAGAGTACGCCTATGAGGTTAATTTAACTGGAGAGTAAACTTATTCAAGTTATAAGGTTCTAGAAAATGAAAATCCGTCGTACATATACATTTATGGCTGCAGCAGCCACCGTCACGCTTCGGACACTTGCTTTGCTCCCCGTGTGGTCGACGACTTTGGTGACCGAACTCGTTATTTTCAATAAACTGAGTCGTCTAGCACCCTTTTAACGGAGATGGTTGCAGTGATAGGCAAGAGCCGAGTGCCGTAACTATCGCTACAATAGATGCCGTAAAGAAGTGGTCCTGCGCGTCTCCATGTATGGCAACCAGAAGCTAACTACGGACTGTTTTCTCGTAAAGTACTTGTTAAATTGAGTTTCTTTACACAAGGCACGTAGGTGTATGGCCTAGGAATATATGGGTGTTAAAATCAAATGAGTAAGCCGAACTAGTGTTTACATTTCCTCTGATGTGCAACTGGAATCTGAACTCTGACTTCTACCTCACACTACATGAAGTGCCTCGTACATTCAACGCCTGCCGCAAGCTTCAATTAATAGTTTAAGTAATGCCCGCATTTGTTGCGGTATATGTAAAGATGTACTCATTATAGAGGTGATCTTTACCTAAAAATTGAAAATAACTAATTTTAAATTAGGTTAACTGTTGTATTATATTTCTATAAACTCTAAATCGCGTGTATAAAAAGGTGATATGATTCGTTTGTTTCATAGTCTATTTTTCTTAAATTTAGGATCAAATATATAATACGTGCCGTTGTAGACAACCCCGTTAAAATTATTCCCATTTCGTTCAAATTTTTTAATGTATGTAATAACTTTCCATGGATGAATAAAGGAATAGAAAATATAAAATCGATGCTGTGCTACATGCTGCAGGGTATTCAAGGTGATGATCTGCGTCATAAGATCCAGAAGGAGAAACGAGCTGATATGAGAATAATAAATTACCCAAGAGCCTCAACTGAGTTACTGTTGGCTTACCAGAGTTTCTTTAAATTAGTCCTTCTCTCTTTACCTATATATCTGTTTATCTTTGTTTTTTGTTTGTTTTTACAGGCATCTGCGAAACTCATTCTAGTCTTTGGTCTTCTTTTTGTAGATGTTCTCATTTTTTGAGACGGTAATAGACGAAATGCAGCCCCGACTAGTAAGGCATGTCTTCGTATTTGCAGCAATTTTTTTCAACAACTATCGTAATGTTTGTCAAAAGACACAGAGGTGAGAAAACTTGGAACTTCTGTGTTCAAAACGGGTTTTCCTGAAAAGAGCTACACGTGTACCTGCCTGAAACAAAGAGCAAGTTCACAGTACACGCAGGGAATATTTTCTTTTTCCATATTAAACAGTACCATTTCGTTAAATATTCTAACAATTCCCATTATCTGGAAATCAAACATTTCAAAGAAAAACATTGTCTCTAAATTATAATTGTGGAAGATTCTAAGTAGACACTATCAATACACAGATGTTGTTCGAGGTCTGAAAATGCCAAACATATTGTACTGAGTTTGATTATTATATTTCTAGTTGTATCATATTCAACTTCAGAGTACGTACACTTCTTATTCATTTCGTTCCATCAAAAAATAAAACAAATCACATTCCAGGCATTCGTAAGAATTAGAGCGACTGATAAAATAACGCTTCAAAAACCCGCACGCTCAGGAAGAACTGATAGAACTTCATTCAATTTTCTAATAATTTTTAAAATCCCTGCCATTGAACAGGTCTTCAATTACGATACACTGCGCGTAAAATTTTCAATTAACGCAAGGGATTTTGAATTTTACGTTCTGTGTTTAGAAGTCGCTTAGAAAAATTTATTATCCATTTATAAAATTATTCATCATTACAGAGAGGTAAAAATATCTTGTGAAACGATAAGCGCAAGTCGAAAATTTCAGCTGGTACGAATTGGATTTGATTTGGTCATGGAATGAAGCATACCCTGCTTCTCCTTTTGCAGTGAGTCTTGTTTTGCATTAATGGCTCTTTTAAGACGCTGTTGTGCGTAATGAAGGCCACATTGATCTCAATTCATCACCAGCCCGACACGAAGTTTAATTATTCATGCATATTCAGAGCCTCCTCTGTCGGAAGCCATCATGTCTTAACGCAATTACTTCGCTCACTCACTCGTGCAAGCTCTGCCTTGGATCATATACCAAATTCCCCATACTAAATTTGTATTAAGATCTGCAAGATGATTCTCTTGAGTCATTCAGGAGGAGACTGCACGGCCGTCTCAAGAAATGAACGCGCCATCTTAGCGAGACTGACTGAAAAATAAGATTAATCAAACTGAACGTGCTTCTCAGGTAAGATAAACCGAGAGTTCTGAAACCACCAGTGAGCTAAAAAATGCACTGTGCTCGGAAAGTTCTGTCGCCTGACTGATTTTTAGCTGCACGTATATGGCTGAGTCAAGTACTTACGAAGCTTCACTGGTACATCATAGGGTACTTGAAAATTTTTATCTGGTAATCCGGTTTGGTAATATTGAGTTCTTGAAGGGTGTGCTTGGCTAGCGAGACGGTAAGCGCCTGTAAAATTCTTCTTATTTATTAGGGGAACAAGAAACTATTTTCATTAAGTCTTGATGATAAATTAAGCACTGAAAACACGAGCATTTGTGAGCCAATTTGGTATATTATTAATTGGTTCAAAAATCGAGTCAGTCATGTCGAAAAAATTGCGCTCTGATAAAATCCTGTTGGCAGACATGGCTAATTTAACTGTCGGAGAATTTCCAGCGTTAGCAGGATCTAAAGAATCCTAAAAGTCTTACCCCTGCTGGAAACTTAAAACTCATTTTCAGTAAATAAGGAGCGACATAGAAAGCTTTCGACTTGTATCAAATACCATTTCCATTTTGAAGATTGTATTTCTTTTATTTCTGAAGGGTATTTATCGTATATAGACAGGATGGAGTATAAATATTGATGCAAAACAAGAACTATTTTTTCCCAAAAAAGACATTTATTTCAAGGTTTAACTTTAACTAATAACAGTAATTTACTAATATACGACTCCAAAAAAATATGCGAAATGCTCCCTTTTTTCCCTCACTTGTTTGAGAAGTCGTTTAGGAAAGTCTTGAATGGCCACACGAGCAGTTTTAAATGATATTTTTTCCCAGCATTTATTCAATTTTGACTTTAGAACTTTGATACTCTGGCAATGTGTAGGTAAATTGCTCTTTTTATCAACATTCTGTTGATTTTGAGGTTTCTCCCTAGTTTGAATATTTCGGATGGACTCTGTCTCTTGTCATGCTTCTCTATAATGAACTTCCGCATCAATTCTCCAGTTACTGGCAATAGTTAATGGCTAATTGTTCTGCTAAAAATTAGTTATATCCTTAATAATTAATTTTATAAGATCACATTGAGGAATATTTGAGAGATAATAATTATCAAAATTGATTTGAAAACATGTAAGAAGAATTATGCCCCACCCTGTGTATGCAAGTCATGATTGCCATACAGTCTGTATGTGTGTATATGCAGATCACGATATATTACATATATATATATATATATATATATATATATATATATATATATATATATATATATATATATATATATTTATATTTATATTATATATATACGTATATCACAACCACGATGCATGCATATGAAATTCATTAGCGAAATATATTCATGCATGTTACGATCACGATGTATGAGGGTCACGATCACGATGTATCCAGGTCACAATCCCGATGTATGCAAGTCACGATCACGATGTATCCAGGTCACAATCCCGATGTATGCAAGTCACGATCACGATGTATCCAGGTCACAATCACGATGTATCCAGGTCACAATTAGCATTTGACACAAGACCTGTCATCGATTGCCAAATGCAGGCTTCGTACGAGGCCTTGATCTAATTCAGTTGCTGCGTAGACAGGATACCACCCGCAGCAGACCAGTTTAATATCGACGTGGCTCATCATAAAATCCCACAACTTAGCGTCAAATAATCATTGATTTAGAAGTCAATTTTATGGACAACGTGGATTACAGAATTAAGTTTCAGGTGTTCTCGGTTACTCGCTCTCTGTGTCCTAGTAGGGACTTTTTTTCCTTCAATGTTCCTAAAATTCAGTCATGACCTTGAATTATTTTTCAGATTCTACGTTAACAAGAGATTTGGATGCTTTCAAAACCCAGCGAAAAAAGTCATTTGAATCCTGACTTTGCTGGCAGCTTGTTTCCGAGCTCATTTCTGCACTAAATTCGGCAGTCTAAATTATCCGAACCTAATCTTACACTCCTGACGATCGACTAAGCAAATTTGTCTCTCTATTGAGAATGCAAGCTGAAATCGTGCAAGCTCGGTAATTTTGGCTCTTGAATCTGTTCGTTTGCCGGGAAGGTAGAGAATAATTATGCCGCATAAATCATTGATTCGTTCTCCGTGCACTGAATTCTTGTTTGAATTGGGTAGGTCGAGCGAATAAGATCGATGGCGAGTGCGCAATTTCTAGAGTTGGAAAGAAACGCATTCGATAAAACTTAATCTTAATGCTATGACTAAATGTTCAGGGAGTCTATTCAGATACTCTTATAGGACTAAAGGGTAATTGAGATAAACTGTCATCCCGGCTGGGAATTAATTCTAAGTTGGAAGCAACATATCCTGGGAATATCGAGCAGGACCATTGATGAACATCCGATAAGAGAAGCTGACTTTAATTTACGACACTGTGCGAAGAGTTTTGTCCATGAAGCCCCCAACATAACGCCTCGCAAAAACTGGCTTAAAACAGGTGCTATCGCCGGCACCACCGCCCTATTCTCGCTAATTATAGAGCACCTGTAGATGGGCCCATCCAAACCCATTGCTCCGCTAAACTATAAGGACCTTCTTACTGGTAGCTTATGGGTACGGTGTGATGCGATCACACGTACCAACTAGGCGAACATGCACAAGCCTGCACACTAACATCCGAATTTCCCTCCTACTTTTGATGTAAGGTTATTTTACTCTGTAGCCTAAGTACAAGCTAATCTTAATTTATGAACCCACGGTTAAAGACTGAAAACCAGAATATTATTCCCAAAAAAGGTACAAGTTGATGGAGTATTCGAATAATCAACCGACAACCTCAGTTTGGTTGGTTTGTCATACGGAAAAGCTCATTGTTGAATCAATCACGTCAGAAAAATTGTCTAGAACGAATTTCAGTTGGAGACGTTGCACTGTAAGCCTTTCAAAAACGAATTGTTGTAAGTTCCAACTAGTCAAAACAAATGAGAAACTTCTCACTATAGATTCTGCAAGCTCCTGGAAGATTAAGAGTTTCCTGCAGTAGTTTTGAGGTTTGATTCGCGGCTTTCTGTTGCGTACATTTTTGAGCCCTCTTTTTATGAACTAAAGCAATCATGGACAAACGCAGGCCAACTCGTAACCAACACTTTTGAGGGCGTAAAAGGCGCTCGAGTGCATGCAGATTTCAAAAACTGAACTCTGAATGCTTGATCTTATTTGGATAGAAGCGTGATTGACGACTGAGGAATCTAGGGTGCGAAGTTTCAAACAATTTCGATTCTACGAAAAAACATTCAATATTGTATGACCGATTTAAAAAAAAACTATCTTGAAGCAGTGAACCAATTTCCAAGTTTGCTTATCAAGATTTAAAGTTTTCAATAAAAGCTTGGAAGGTTGCGATTGACGCAAATTTGTTGATGGCAGAGATAAAATTCGATAGCCCATGAGCTGTAAGTAGATAAACAGCCGCGTACTGAGCACCGTCACAGTTATGTATCGCGCTTAATTAGAAGTTTAAGATCGAGACTATCTGCCCCATGTAGTTCTTAATACAGTAATGACAGACTGGAAAACTAAAGTGTATACGAATTTGCATAATAAATAGAATCACGGGGTGATAAATAGCCTAGCCGTTTTTGAAAATGAGAAATAGAGAGTCGAGTGCCTTGTTTGTCTCTGGATTTACTGTATGTATTCCAGTCTCTGGTATTTTGGTAAAAGGTTGCTGAAAACAGTATTCAATGGGTGATCATTTCTTGCAGAACCTAAAATCAGTAAGAACAGAAGCTCCAGATAATGTTCAGCTTTTTGGACGAATAGTTGAGTCACATACGTTATCTTTACCTTATAAATATGGATAAGCTTTTTTCCCAGTAATAGCTGAGTCATGTGCGCTATTGTTACCTTAAAAATAATTATCTGACTATTCTGTGGAATGGTAAAAGAAGCTGCTTATATTCGTCCTATTTTCTAAGAGCAATTATCTATGCTTATTGACGGGTAGTATTCCTGAATTATAGTATTCTGACAGTTTATGATTGTATTTCGAAGATAGTTGTAGTAGTAGTAGTAGTTAGAGTAATTTAGACGTTTGTGATGAGAGTAGATAAATATCGTCATGAAAGCAAACAGGCCAACAAAACTTCTGTTGCATTTAGTAATATTAGTTTCAAAATTTAAGAACTTCAAAAAAGTATCATGGAAAAAGTAGCACGATGAGAACAAATGTAATTGCTAGAATTTTTTATCAGTTTCTTAATTAGGCGTTTCCTTCATACTTAGAACCAACCAACTTAGCTTGTTAGTGTATCAGAGCGCATAGTCCAGCACATTCTTCAAAAAATCTCGACTAGAATGATATATACATAAGCCCGTTCGTTGCGTCGTCGACCGCATTGGCATTTGTTTAGATATTATTATGAAATGAACAAACCCTTAATAATTAACAATATAATATACAGGGTGTCTCAAAAAAATGTACTCACCCTTTAACCGTTGCTAACATGCTGTCTTCTTTGTGTTGCAGGTGTGAGGTTCGAACCTTTACGAACATGATTAAATGTGATTAAAGAATCATGTTCGAAAAGGTTCGAACCTCACACCTGCAACACAAAGAAGACAGCATGTTAGCAACGGTTAAAGGGTGAGTACATTATTTTGAGACACCCTCTAGTTGAAAACTATGAAAACTAGAAAATAACCAACTGCAACAGTTTCAAAATAACCAGAAACAACTCTCTGGAACCCACGAAGCATCACTGAACTAGAGGATTTCCCGCCAAAGAAAGAAACAAGACATTTGCTCGTGATCATCCTGAAGTTCGCTGGCGCCTGTGTATCGAGGACACCAGTCACATGCACTCCCGTATTCGCCTGCGTTCTTTAAAGTCTAGCCGACTTGGGGCTGTAACTTGTCCCGCAGTCCAGAAGATGAACGGATCCTGGTGCTAGCTGTGAGCACACCTCGTGATCGCTGTTTTTGGTAGTTGGCAAATGTACGATTACCACAGAGCTCAATGGTCTGCATGAATGAGAGAGCCTCTGGTTTGCTGTGTTTTATCACTTTAGTTTTCAATAACCGACTAGCAAGAGGTTGTCCTTTGTCTCTGCAGACAGCGAGTGTGTGGGATCGTAAATTTTTATTCCGTACGAAAACTTTAAGAGAACTTTGAGAGAAAACTCGTGCAAGCCTTTGAGTTACCTTCTGTGTGGTTTCCACACGTCTCATCAATCTTCAAGCGAGTTATTTTTCCGCATGTTCAACGTGGCTATGAGGGCTACAAGCTTCTACAGTCACATGTGACCACTCTTCTAGCATGAAGTGCGACTGTGATTGACTTCGTTCTTTCGACCGCTCGCAGCCGGCAGGTCTCGAGCATCCAGCAAACGGGCCGCCAGCTATAAAGTTTCAATAGCAGCGCCGTGGAAGTGTGAGCAACACTCATAAAATTCTCCTGGGAATGACAAAATGTGATTTGCTGCCCGGAGAAAGAGGCCAAATAGAAATAAATAAAGTTGAACAATAGAGAAGAGTTCGTCCAATCTGGATGACGATGACTTTAACGATGAAAAATCTTAAAATTTTGATGGAATAACTTTTCGCGACGTCCAAAAAACTTCATTCGCCTTCCAACCAGCTTTGGTGTGGCTATCATATTTCAACATGTAAAATATCATCAAAAGTTATTTATTACATATTTTACATCCCAAGCCTGTTTATAGACCTTCATCATGGAACATAAGTTTCAATCTCGAGAACAATCAATTATTACTTTCCGCAGATTGACGGTGTATTGCACCATGGCGCAATGGGTTACAGGTAACCCATTGCACCACACAGTGAGTCACTAAATGTTCATGAATATCGTATTCATGAAAAAGTTATACTCGCTGATAGAAAACTTGTAACGACTTTGTCGTACCGACAGATAACTTGCAACAACGACTTTGTCGTACCGACAGACGACTTGTAACAACAAATTTGTCGTACCGACATACGACTTGTAACAACAATTTTTCGTACTAACAAATGACCTTGACAAGATAACGCTCACCCGCATAGTGAATACAAATGCAACAAATGAAGCGTGGGTGCAGAAACTCACGCTTGTTTTTGTTTAGATCGCACTAAGTTTACCAATGATCGCTTGTGCAAAGAATTAGCTTCGAGCCTTCGGGTAATTTAAGAATGCGGTTAGTGCAAATTAAAATAATAATATAAGTGAAAAATGCGCGGAAAACAAACATATTTAATTGAATACATATTCAGCACTTGAATAACATTTATTTTAGCAACGATGAACTTCAATACTTCTTGTTTCCAGTATTTCAGGATTGGACATTCCCGTCTTAATCATTCATGACGCAAACATTATCAGCAAAAATGCAATGATACAGTAAGCTTTTTTCCAATAAAACAAAATATGTGTTTCAATACACTGTATATTTGATTTATTCTTTAGTATTTAATCAACGATCTTCATAAACTTAAATCCATAACTTTATGAGTTATGAACATCAAAAAGGAAGAATAACATAGTAGTCCACATTTATGAGCTGTCCCTGTAATTTGGTGCTGGATCTTATGATCATTTGTAACTGCTGTGTCACGTGTCATAAGGCCTGGAGTTCCTATCAGGAAAACATGCCCACATCAAGCGATGCTTGATTCTGGTATTAGAGCTCATAATTAATTAGCCTCTACATGACGAGGAAGTTCTACTGATTTAATGTATTTCTTTATTCTTCAATAGATGCATCAGCCTTCAAAAGAAAATGAGGATTAAAAAATCTATGTTTTTTGTTAGTTTACAATTCATCAAAAACCGTTCCGCATTCTCTCCTAGATAAATTTCAGCGTATGTACAGCGAGATATATATAACTCTATCAAACACACATTCCTTAAGCTTTAGGGATTAATTATTAATTTTTCCTACTTAGAATGTTTATTTTGAACAGTCGCCTCTTTCACGTAATCATAAATTAAATATAATTTCATTTTTTTTGCACCCAACAGCAATTTTTTATTCGATAAAAGTTTCTCCAAAAAATTTGGGTTCCTTATGTTTCAATTTATGTTTCCTGAGTTTTAAATCCAAAACTGATTTTCCTAATTAAAAGGGCTCTATAGCGCATAATATATTTTGATTTCTCTTACTTCATAATCAGTTTTAAGAATCTCAGTCATTCGGATAAGAATACAAATTAACTTCCCCTTCTAAAATGCGCCAAGTTTCACTTATTTTCATTTCTCCCCCTCTAAATCAATTTGTGAAGCTGTCAGGGAATTTGTAAGTCTATCAATCAATATGCGGCTGTGTTCGAGGCAACGATCCATCAGCGAAGTTTTGTTAGCAACATTCCGGCAAATCTGAGGACACAGTCGACATCACCGAGTGTCTGAGCACGCAGACGATGGGACATGTGTCGCAATTAGACGCCGATGATGAGAGCGTAGGATCTTCTCCAGACGACCTCAAACGAACAAAACTTAGTTCATATGTATTTTAAGTAACAATATTTACGTAATATTGTTATCATGTGGTATCCCACAATGGTTTGAGTTTGAATGATGCGATAACATTATGGATCATATAATTAACCTGAGGTCAGTTGTAGAGAGTTTCTCAAGTTCTATCTAGTTTTGAGGCTGTGCGAAAAATATGTTGAGTGTTTTGATGCTTGAATAAATTTGCTGTTCAAAATAGATCATTTTCTCTGGAACATAAATCATCCTAATTAGGATTCAGGATGCGTAAAGTTCAATTAAATATGAGACCTGACGAAAAAGAATCTTAAACCCATGTCCTTTGGAAAATCACAGTAGCTAATGAAAAAGGAATTCAATATGGGGCAGGAACTCCTGGTGCAAATAACAACTTGTTGTTTCAAAAATTTGTAGGGTTGAAACAATGAAGTTGTGTTCAAAAAATTTTATGTTCCGTAGAAGGTAAAAATTCCTTGAAGGAAAGATGAATTATGCATCACACAAATAGAAAACACTGGGAGGATGACAACGAAAGAAATGGAAAATTTTCAAATCTGCGTACCTGAATTGAAAACGACAAGAATGTAGGAAAGAGTCGACCACTCCTTTTCGAAAATATTAAGTCGAAAACAGGACTGCTCAGTAAAAACCTATAACCCAGCATTTAAAATAACAAACTGTCACTAAGTTAACTTCCACAGAGCGTGAAATAAAGAACGTTGCATTGAATTAAAAATATTTCAAAAATTGCAGGAAGAACGTAGGTACATTCGTGAGCTTTGATGCCATTCAATTGGTTTGAGTATCTAAGATAACAAAATAGGTTTTGAGGTCACAACTCAACACACTCAAAGGTAAACTTAAAACCAATACACTCAAGCCTCGTTATTTGTCGTTATTAAAATCATAATTTAAGATTTAAAAAGTTTGTATATTCAGGAACATATGAATGGAGATTACAAAATAACGAAAATAATGAAGATAATGAAGAAATGTTCTAAAAAGCAGTACAAGTCGTGAATAATGCAAATAATGATAGTGAGAGTAACGAGATTTGAGTGCAATCAGGAGCTGGAAATCAGGACACGCTTTGTTTGCAGCGCGTTCATGGAAGCTGAAACGAACTCTCCTACGTCCATGCATAGGTCAGAGGATGAAGCTCAGCTTCACTGCGATATATCTATAGGGCGCAGGACGAATGTCAAAGTCAACTACGGTACATTTATAGGTCAGAGGATATATGTAGAACGAATTTATTACCTCAGCTTCATGAAATTTCAGAGCAAGTTTCAGACAAAAGAACTTTAGACTGTGTTTAAGGTGTTAACAATTTATCTATTTCTGCAATCAGTACAATTATTTATTCGCTGCTTAAAAGTTGTTGTAGTAATTTAGGGCTCATGAAGAACATTTATAAAATAAATGCACAGTGGAACTCACTGAATTAGATATAGATACACTAATCAACACGGAGGCAAAAAAGTCTGACAACCTTCCATGAGCTCCTTATTTGATTAAAGAACAGACGGGCCTTGGATGAAAGGCTGGATGTGTTGGACAATTTGAGAAACTAGAAGCTGAACTGGTCTTCATTTTTATTTCTTATAAAGATTTCGGTCACCCCTTTAGTATTGTGAAAAATGTTGTCGCTAGAGCGATGTTATTATTGTAAAATATCATGGCCTCGAACTCCTGCAGTTATCTCATCAGTCTTCGCCCACCTCCCAATCTCAAGCATTGGACTTGACGAGAGGTGATCAGGCAGCGTGTCTCTGTGCACAAATACACCCTTCCAGTAATAAATTTGTACTTCAGAGCTTCATATTCATGTGTATACGCAATGACGATTTTCAAAATACGAAAATGTTGACTAATTTGTGTTTACCAGAACTACTAATGAGTATAATTGGTAATTAATTACAAATTACTAATTAATAATATAGATATAATAAGTATGTAATGATAAAAATTAAGAAAAACATTCTTAGTAATTATAAAAACGTGTCAATTCTTTGAACACGTAAAGCCCAAGTTGGTGAACTAAGTTAAAATGCGATAGAATATACTACATGATTGAATGGTTTATAAGTGATTTTCATCGTAAAATGTATTGAATTGAATCGAGTTGTATATGATATAATAGCAGTTTCTTTGACAACGATTTCGTGACCAAGTGCATAGTCATTTTATTAAAAAATTGTACCACTTCAAAAATTGTCTTGAAAATATTTCTTACGATTTTTCATGCTTGATACCAGGAATATCTGTTGGATAAAATATGTCAATTTGGTTCAAAATGTCTACGTTCAAATGAAATATTTTGTGAATTCCATCACAGGAAATGAATAAGAAATAAATAAGCACGCCGGAGAAATTGAGTGAACTCCTACATAATCATCAAAAAAGAGTATTGGGGTCTGCCACGACTCTGGCTAAGTTACAAAGTGAGTAAAAAAATCGTTACCGTAAAACATTATTACCGTGGGAGACTAGTATGAGTAATTAATTTTATAAAGTGGTTTTGAAAGTGGTATTTGTGTACGAAATATGAAAGTTGCTGGTGAAGCTATTGCCACAAAATTGTGTAGACATTGTAGTTAATTAATATTTTTGTGCACTCAAAGTCCTTAAGGCTCTTTTAATAATAAATAAATCCTTAAAGAAGCTTTCTCAATGTTCGATCCTTATACCTCATTGAGCCAAAACTTCACATCGATGTTAAACAAAAATTAATCAATAAAGTCATGTTTTCTACCATCTTGATTCACAAAATATTCGGCACAAAACTTGCAGCAAAACTTCAGATGAGACAAACTTATGATTTGCTCCTTGCAGCTTGAAGAATCGCCCTGCCTGCATCGGCATCGCGTAGAAGTTTTTGAGGAATCTGATTGATCTTGAACCAGCTATTGAAAAAACGAAGACTTTGCAATTTTTTGCTGCGGAAATGAAACATAGCAGCAGTATTGTAGAAGTTTATAGAAAGTTTCTTCGAATCTGACTGTACTTGACAGCTGCCTTCTTAAAAAACAGAGGGCTGTAGGATTTTTGGAGACTTGAAAGCGCGCTTTTGCGTACGATAGCGAGATGAGGAGAGCGACGGACGGCGCTGCGCTGGTGGTCCGCCATTCACAACCTCACAATGAACTTTAGAATCTTTTGTGTCCATTTGGATAAAAACAAGCGCGCTGGACAGCGTTTATCAGTAGTTTGCTGGCTACTTAGTGCGCAAAATATGCCGTAAATACCCCAGAAGTAGTCATAAATAATGGGATATATAAGCAAGATAATCTTGAAAATGCACTTTTTTCGGCTCTTTCCTTGCTTCATCGAAACGACAAAAGCCACTGCTAAAATCCTTCATTTTATTACTGGCCCTCTCAAATGTTCTCAGTTCCTGCTCGTAGAACTGAGGACTGATTCAAATCACACTGCCATTCTGCGCAAAGACGGATTGCACTCTCAGAAGGATGGATTCCAACCCAAAACATGTGGTGCCGCCTCTAAAGGGAACGACATTCTTCTCCTGTGCCATGGTGAAGTAATGCCGGAACATTTTCTATGCTATCGAATGATAGTTTTTTTAAGGAATTCAAAGACTAGAAATTCTATTCTTGGTATCGAAACCTCTAATCTTAGAATGAAAACATTGCATTCATATGTATGGGTTTACGTGCGTGGATATTTCCACATAATTCGGAGATAAAAACAAATTCCCTAGGATTCTTTCTAGTTAAGCTAGTGATATTAATATAGTTTTGACGTCTATATTAATGTTTTCGTGAACAATTTGAATTTGGCTATTGTAAATCCTTGTACCTAAAATTGGCTAAATCCTTCGATTTTCCCAAAACTTTTGTGCAGCACACATAACGTTAAAACTCTTAACTGTCCATCTAGAATGAGTACACATGTAAAACACAATTTACTTTAAAGTAAGTATGGTGTCTTAGTTATTTCCACACGATATTAACTCAACAGAACAGAATAGCTTTGTCTCGTATGAATCAAACTTACTGCATGCCACATTTGAGCCTTTCTTGTCAACCAGTAATAAGTAAAGAAACATAATGTATTCATATGCACGGCAAACAATTCCCTAAGAAACTATACTCAATTAATTCTTCAATGATATTTAGGACAATTGTATGAGATAGTACATATACATACATAAAAATACCCAGACAATTACGCCTTTCTACTGTCCGTCTTACTTGGACTCTGTGATCATCCTTGTCACAACTGATATTCAATTATCCAACTTTGTCTCTATAGCTATTGGCATGAAAACTCTCTTCTGATTGCAGTTTTATCGCAGAAAACGCGTTCTCTTCTGAGGTTTTTAACTCATAGCCCATAAATGATTTTATAAAATAATAAGTGATAAGAGTATAAAACTCGAGAATAAAATTGGTCACCACCTTTCACAAAAAATTGGACAAATTTTTACTGAACTCCATATTTTGCAGCTAACAAATTGTGATTATCTCATGATTCTAAACATTAAGTCGAAAACAATTTAGATTAATGCCTCAAACTGAAAATTTTCTACTTCTCGCTTTAAATGAAGCACGTTGCATGCCTCGGCTGTTACATATTCGGAGAACTCATTTGTATGTAAATAATACACGACCTCTCTCTAGTCAACAAGGATTATCACTGTGAGGTATCGTATTTAATTGACAATCCAGAGATTTACGAGATCCAAGTCAAGTCTCGATCGAAAATTGTTGGCTAAAGGAAAACACTGACACAGAGGGCAGCAGTATATTAACGATGTGAGACCACAATACAGAAGTGGCAATGTTTGTCGAACTCGTTGCTCATCTTCCTATCTTCCCAAAGCTGACAATCTGTAAATTTCAAGGCTCCTTAGATATTCGTAGCGATAAGTGACTGCGGTCGGGGGAATTAATATTCATTCCTATAAAATCATCTGAAGAGTGAGTGCAGAACATGAAAGTGAGCGCAGAACACTGTCCTCGTATGTGTAATGTATATCATTTCTTTCATAATACATATTTTCATAATATATCATTGTGAATTACTATATTTGAATTGTCCATTTGTTTCGTTGTCGTGGGAGTGTTCTCAATCATCACTCATGCGTTACTGAGGAATGAATTTCAATGAATTTCAACCTCATTTTAATGTGGTGCTTCTGAGCAGTGCTACATAGATGTTGGTCCGCAATCCATCAGCTATGCATAGAGTTCCAAGAAAAGAGAAAAATATGAGCATTATTTCAGTAATTTCACCTCATGCCCTCCAGTAAACAAATTATCAACTGACCGTGAAGCATGGAACTCACTGACTCACTGACAATCTCACTCAGAGATTGTGTAAATCAATACAATATATTTCCGGTATTGAAAAATATTACTAATAATTCTTCCTGCTCACTAGCGCATCGGAAAAAACTGTAGGTACGCCAAATCAGATAGTTTTGGAAGCACTGCTTTAGAACTTTTTATCTTCAAACAATAAGCCACATATAAAATGTTTGCTTTATGTATGCATGAACCATTAGAAATTGTGAGGACGTTTTACATGATGGACATAAATTATAATCAATTAATTTGAATTCATTTGGTAAGAACTCACTAACATATCATACCTTCAAAATTAAAAATTGGCTCATCAAGCTTACACGAAGAAAATAATTATGGAGACCATTTTTTGAATATCATTCTTCATATAATCTGCAGTAACAGTGTTTTCCTCTTGCAGTTTAAAGTTCAAAGCCATCTAACGAAATGAAAACTTGTTTAGAAACCTTGAATAAGAACTAGCTTTATTAGTGACTTAATTGAACAATTTCAGGAACACAAAGTTTTATCTAACAGTTATATGATGTAACAATATTTCAAAATGTCGTTCTGGGTGAACTCTATCTCCAACAGTCATTCTCACATGACGACGGTCTATTTCGCCTTCAGGGAGAACGTTTTGGTTCCATCCTATAAAATTTTTAAATCCTAATTTATTTGCCAGACCGTATCCATCGCCCGAGAAGGATTTTCTCTCGGGTCCTTGACCCATGACTTAGTCTTACGATAAAAGTTATGCATTATATGACCATTAAATAGCAGTTAAACTCACGTTAATAAAAGCGAAGTGCCAATGCCCGCGAAGAACTGAGTGAAAGTATCCCCTTCTGAAGACCAGTTATTTACAGTAATTATACCTCACATGGCTTCTAGAACTTTACAGTTATATTTCGACTGTGTAATCCTTGTATCCTGCTAAAAAACAATGATAATATTTCAATTACAGTGCGCTAAACAAGTATCAAAGTATTAATTAACGGCAAGAGACTAACTTTTGTATGAGGGCAATAGAAGTGCAGCATTACATATTTGTTTCTGGTCCTTATTTTAACCTATGAAAACACTCCAAATTATTGTTTTTCAATTGTAATATCCATTATCCCCATGAAATTGAACCGATCGTAAAATATATCTTTATGTATATATGTATCTTACTTTGATATGCATACTGACGGGCAACTGAAAAAAAAATCGGTTATGTTGGACTAAATATAAATAAACTTCAAAACATTGTTATGGAACTATTGGAAAACAATAGTTCTCATACTGTTTTTTACTGCGCAACTAAAACATTTCTAGTACAAAGATTGCAGTGGAGTACCTCTACCCAAAATTGTAGAGTTGAGCTCGAAAAAGCAAATCCAAGTGAACTCATAAGGGACATCTCCGTAGACTTGATATTTTGTTAGCCGAGTGCATAAAAACATTAGTTCCTAATTTCATCTTTCAAGCACAATTTGAAGCAATGCATCAGTCAAAAAGTATCATTACGAATTTATTTTTTATGAGCACTTATCTTAGTAATATGTAATTGATATTTATATTGATTTAGGCAGTAATAAACATTTAAAGCTGTGAATATGATCAGGCATACTGAAGAAAAAGCCAGCTGGTAGTTTATTTCTTGCACAGCTTATAATTATATATATAGGCTTTGAACTTTGTAGTCATTTTTTAGGCCTAAAATCCCATTTCTGAAGTACAAAAAAATTCACCCAAACCTGCGCATGGTTGCACCCTATTTTTTCGGTAGCCTTTATGAAATTTTGATGACGCCAAAATAAAACTTCTGACAGCCTTCGTATTACATTCTCAAAACTTGAAATACGTAATTCTTCTTAATGAACTATAAACTTTCAATGCTAATGTTTTGATACTTTTACTTTAAATTTATTCGCAACAAAAACTTAATTAAATGGATTTTTATCAATATAGATGTTGCAGGTCGACCAGCTATATATCACCAACACCAGCTTGGTCGACTGACATCACCAGCTTGGTCGACTGGTGGGTGAATCTGCTTGCGAGCGGAAAGACCCGGGTTCGAATCCCGCTGCCGACATGGTTGACGCGGCTAGAATACGGCATGGGACTTGGGTAAACAACCGAATAATTATCGAAGTAATTATCCGACCCAAGAATGGGCCAGAAAGTTCGTTCCTATAGCCTCATTCTATATTTTTATAGGTGTTGTTTGCATCACATGTATCCCTGACATACGAGTAGGTTGCTAGTTCAAATAGTAAAAACAATGTAAACTTGAAAATATAGTGCAATATTCACTATTCGTGTCCTGAATGATCAATTGAATTAAAAAATTTTCGCTCTTCGCGCCATAATTTATGATCCATGTTGGTATCCATAATACATGTGTTTGTGCTGTACAGTTTGATAAATGAAAAATCGAGACCTTATGACACAACTAATTTGTACCACATAATTTGCTGCTTCTTTTGAACAACGCTATTTCCTGGCGAAAGTTAGATGCTACTTTTACAATTTTAGCAAAGTTTTTCACTGATTCCAGTGATCTGAAAGTGAATTTAGTAAAATATTTATGATGAGTAAACGTAAATTAATTCTTTTCAGGACTAACAATATAGAAAAAAATGCTAAATAATTTTTAATGTTCTTAGCACGTTTAATATGAAGCACTATTAGTATCATCATTCAATTTCATTAAAAACTGACAAAAATTGGAGATGACTTCATTTATGTCACAGTGTCAATGAAAAGTTTCAAAATTAAAAACTGTCATTCGAGCGTAGTACAAGTGGATATAAATCTGAACGCACTTCTGTTACTAACATCGAACAGGATGTGATATTTTTTTCGTTTACAAATTATGGGGTTGTAAATTGTTTGCAGCCTACATCAAATTATGAAAATTCTCATAAAATAAGCCCATATAGCAAATAAATAAGAAATGGTGATATCAGCAGAATTCTGCTTAATTCTTTCTTTGAGGGTATGAAGAATTTTAGATTATAAAAGAACTTTAAAAGCGAAACTATATTGAAAAATTACGTTATCAAAAAATTGGTAAATGTGTTGGAATGAACTTTAAGGAAATATTGCAAACCATCATGGACTTTCTGTGTTCGAATGATACCTTCGTGATTCAAAACTAATCCAAAAAACATATTTTCTAGACTCATGCAAAAACTTTTCAATGGGAAATACACTTAGGTGTATTTGCAGTGTATTGTAAGTTTTGCATTCATCCTGAAGCAAAAGTTATAAATATACCAGGAGTCAAAAATTAACACATCGGTATCAGCGATACCGATATCAAGGTTTCAAAATTTATCATTTAGGTGGGTTGATTTTGAAATGTTTATGTCAATGTCATTGCTACCGACGTGTTCATTTTTCATGGACATCCTGTATATTTTTAAACTTTGCTTCAGTATCAATGCAGAGGTTACAATACACAGCGAGCGTTCTAAGCTTTAACAGACTAACACAATCAAATGAATACAGATATCAAGGATTCAAAATTTATCATTCTGAGAGATTGATTTTAAAACCGTGATAAGGGCATCGTTGATACCTTGTATAAACAGGGAGCATTATTTTAGCTGCTCCTGTGATACTACAACACGGAGGATCAACTGAACTTCCCTCTTGCCTCGACTGAGACGAGTTGGTTATTCGGTGTCTGTTGCAGGGTTTGCAATGAGATGTGGTTGAGGTCAATCGTATCATTATCATTCAAATCAAAATGGAATATTCATACCATGACGTAAAACTTGAAGTTAACCTCCATTTTGATGAATTGATATTTTCCTAAGACTTCATTTTAATCATTTACACAAACACAAATTACAAATATAAACCTTTCACAAGCCTCGAGCGTCACACGCGTCTTTCATCATTGCATCATATTTTATAATTTGTCTGGTGTACATTTTATTCTTGATACTTCACTGTACACCTCTCAATAGGTAGTGTATAGCAATCATGAGAACAATCAGTAACGAAAAATATTTTTTATTGAAGCAAGTAATTAAGGAGTTTCAAGGATGAAAAAGATTAGGATACATGTGCGTTGCGATGTCCTTCATGCGCGCTCCATCGCCACCCACGCAATGAGCACTGCCAGCTCGTGTGATCTTCCACGACCCGTTAAACATCGCACTTCTAATGCAACTGAACTTTTATAACTGTACTAGCAAACGCTGACGTGAAAATTCACGTGTTTTCAGTGATTTTTTATTGATTGGTCTATTAGTGAACGAGAGCTTTGCGAAGGAGTTTTCACATTGAATGACGTGCATTTGGTATCCACAATTCGATGCTTACAATACATGTATACCCTACCGAATTTCCTACTATATAAATCCTTAAGAGTGTGACAGAGATAGACTGAGCAAGCATGCAAGCAACAAACTATGTACTATTATATAGTGGAATATGCATCCTTAAGTAACTTTAAGTGCGCAGTGTTACGAAACATGCGATTGTGCAAGATGTGCAGCTGGGATCACCATTCAGTGGCCGTTGAAGTTTCCTTAATCGAGCGCGTAACTGGTGGAGGCCAGAGGGTATCACTCGTTTCTAGAATGCGAAAGATGTTGTATAGCCTGATCGTATCACTCTGTTGGGTCTTTTTAATAGCTATAAGAAATTAAAGTAGCTTTTGGAAGACAAGACAACATGCTACCAGAGCTTCTCCAATAAGTATTTTTAGTTTAAGAATTGAAATTCTAGGCTCAAGTAAAAACAACAGTTTGAGCAACAGCAGTAAAAGTTCCAAAATATTATCGATCAGAACTTTCTTCTTGTTATTTGAGGATTTATGTGAACATACTAATTCCATTTTTGTGTGCCCTAAGTTTTCCAGCAGGATTTTTGACATTCAAAGTTAATGTTTGAAGTTAACTTTGAACATCGGTTATTATTTCTTCACAAAGTTCTGAAGCTTTCCTATGGCATGTTTTTTCTCGTGCTGTTAATCGAATTGTGATTAAAATAACTTGAATGCTACGAAGATTCGGTGTAATTATTAAATGTAAGTTACAACTCAGGTCATAACAAATTTCCTCAAATTCTTAAACAAAGTTCAAGAACACAGTAATTGTGTCAAGCTTCTTTGTTTTGAAACAAAGTGCTCCCACTGTGGTAAATTAAAACTATCTTAAAAATCAAGCAGATATACGTGATATCAAATCTTTTCTCCAATACAGTCGTGTTGATCAGGAGACGGAGTATGATCAGTTAAGCAGTGTTTTATTTCAAAATCTGACCTTCTATTCCCGCTCCCATGAACTTTAGTAAATCCTGCCAGTTCCTGCCTCTGTTATCGCCAGCAATCAATGCCTCTTTTGCGTTATTACATCACTTCATGTTTGTATAGAACAAGTTTTTATAAGAAAAGTATTTTGCACAAAAAATGTGTAGAATGCGTGATCCGTCGAATGTGTACCTTTTGTCATGACTTAAGAATTTATATTTAAAATGAGATATTTATTTTGAATGCTGCATCAACCTTTTAGGATATCTTATTCAGTATAATAATTGCTTTTAACATTTTATATTTCGCTGCGAGTCCTCAATAAACTTTACGTTAAAATTCACGGTCTCTGCGAAAAAATATGATGCCTCATTTCACACATCTGCACCTAAATTTCTCATTCTCAGCTGCACATAAATTTCTAGCACGCGCTTGAGAGAATAGTTGGGAAAAGATATAGCTATGAACTGAAGGATTTTTTTCCCTTAAATAAGCAATGCAGGTGAAGATATTTTACAGTCAGAAAACGTCAACTATTATTCGAAGACTGTAACTTTAGAAAATCATCTAGGATACTCATAACTGGCTATTTATGCACTTCATAATACTAAATATGAATAAAATTATATACATGTTATGTTAGTGTAAAGTTTTGATGTACGAAGAAGTTCAAAATGAAAACACAAAGGGTTTATGAATGTTTATTTATAAAAGAGTATAAAAAAGTATCAAAAATATAAAAACGCTTCCCACTTAAACTTTCTGTTAGTGAATTCCTAGTGGAAGCACTTAAACTCTAATGGAATACAGAATCTTTTGTTTCTGTACAATGGTCCACAAATCCATCAATACTACATAAGTCAGAGAGCAGTGGTACTGCTTAATCTCCATTGTTCAAGTCAGTCGCTGCTTCAACTTTTTAAAGAAGATCGACAAGCTCTGATCTCAAAAAGATGCTTCGATGCGCAACCCACGCAACTTGAAGAACAAAGCCCAACGACGGCACGGAAGACACTTTATCTCGAGATCTTGGACCATAACACGAAGAGAAAACCTTATCCAGCAACAGCAATTCCTTGCAATCTCGTGCGCTACCTAAGAAGGCAATCCATACACACTCTTCTAAGTTCTCACGTAGCTTCTCAGTGACATCCTGTCAAGTACACTATTTTCACTGCTTCATGGCGGCATTAAATTATTTGGTTAGTAACAACGCAACAACTTAGAAAACTACTAGAATATAATAGTGCAGGATTCTGCAATGTTATTTCGTAAATGGACAGTCTCCATAACAATAATAACGATTGTGCATAGTCACGCTAGGTAATAAACGAGTTCCTATTGGAAGATAAATGAGCATCAATAGGAACAATCGTCTAATATTATGGTAATTCAACGATTATGCAGCTTAATTGACAAAATACTCATAAAAAATTAAGCACATTATGTGCAGATAGTCCTTTTTACTTTTTACAATCCTAGACTAAGCATGGCACTGAATACGCTGCTCGGCGCAACGTTACAAAACTTTAACTTACAACCTAAATGGCACTATCAGAATAGCGGGCTCAATAAGAGTAGAGAGGTAGAAATTATTTAACATTTTCAGAATCCCATGCTATTGGTTTGCATTCGAGTGTAACCGTCAGTAATAACTAAGATCTAAATCACTCAAGATGAACAGTGATAAATGCCCTCAACAGTTCAGTGGCTATAGTAACCTTGAAATGAAAATTATACAAGAGTTTAAAAATTATGAAACTCACGGCTTGGACTTGAGTAAATTCAATCAGATTTTTAGAACTGAAGGCCAAAATCACGGCTTCAGTAACATAATTTAGGAGCGAAAGCCGTAGACAAAGGTATTGGAAGAAGAAATTACAAAGCCATGTGTCTCTTCATATGAAGACTCAGATGATCTGAACGACTGAATGCTCGAGCACACAGTCTGCACTGGAAAGGGCGGACGCCAGTGTGCTTGCGGTAATGCCTCGTCAGCTCGTCAGAACGAGCGAATTTCCATTCACAACCCTTCCAGTCACACTGATAAGGCTTTTCTCCAGTGTGGGTCCTCATGTGGGCCTTCAAGTGCGACGACTTGGCGTAGGTTTTGGCACATCCTGAGTGTGAGCACGTGTGCACTATGCTCTTTCGGCGGGTCCAGGTCCTTCTACGTCTTCTCACTTTCATTTTCGTCAGTGGAACTTGCGGTGGATTGTTGAAAGTGCAGGGAGAGATCGGAATGCAATGCATCCTGCACGATAAACTGTTTGGTAGAGGTCTCGTAATTTTTTCCCCAGTAACTCTCAGCGAAGGAGATGAAGGAGGAGTCAAAATGTGCTTTGCTGACATCATTCTCTGATCACTGCTATACAGAGGACCATGTGACTCTCCGCCCACCGAGTGAAGTGATATGGCAGAAAAACATCCGCACTGCCTTAGATTGAAATCCAATTGATTACCCTGTGTTCTCATTTCCTCTGAATCCCATATTCCTCCATGCAGATGGGGATCATAATTTCCGTGAAGAGAACTTTGATAATGCGAATGATGAGGCAAGTATTCAGAATACAATTCATCTCCTAAAAGGAAATATGTTTTGTTATTCTTGGAATCAAAAATTTTACTATTCGAAGAATAACTTGAGAAAATCGACGATTCATTGCAATAAATTTTGTTCTCCTGATGGCCGGATTTCAATGAGTCATGAACCGGTACTTGAAAGTTTGCTACAGCAACACCGTTGTACTCTTTTTCTTGTTTCACTTGAGATACCAACAATGGTAGGTTATCATTAGTATTACTCAAGTTAGAATCATCTATGGAAGGTTGGAATGATTCATTATAAGTGTCATAGCTCTGTTGAGGAGGTAAGGAACAATCAGGAAGGGATAAAGGAGGACTAAAAGCGTGCTGGACTTCGGAGTGTGTGTTAGCCGGATCTGCAGTTGTCAATTGTGAGGCTATCGACTGAGCAAAGGATGTGGTATTGCTGCTTAGAGAATTGTAAGATGATTGCTCAGCCGCTGGATCATTGCCAGCATCAGACACCATGGGGGGAATTTTGTTCATAGAGTTAACTTCTGCGAATGACACCACTCCTTCTTGGGACCCATGAACGGTCGGTAAGCTCGCAAGCTTCCAAGAAGGTGGACTGGGAGCCGATAAGGGGCTTCTCGATGTCTGCTGCTGCTGTTGGATGTTAGGTGAAGATGGAGACTGGATAAAACTGGATGGTCTGTTGCTGTACGGATTTACGTCGTACGGTTTATATTGATCTGCTGGTTCTGGAAGTATGTTGCTCTGAGGCGGATAAACTTGAAGGTCTCCCCTGAGACCAGCGCCATCTTGACAACCGATCATCTTGCATTCTTCGAGTAGAACATTTTCAATATCCTGCCACATCTGTCGAGGAGAGAAAAAAGCAAAAATGTAAACGTCTATTGTTATCTGATCACTGTTACACACCATATACAATGTAACTTTTGGTTTAATTTGAATACATCATCCAAAAACGGGAGATGTCTAGGGTCTATAAAAGATAGTGAAATTTACTAAGAAAGTACATATATACCAATAAAAAATGTTGTGCACCTACTGCTTATTATAAATATGTATGATATAAGTACACTAATTGTAGAACATTTATGTTCTACAAAAATACATTTTATTTTTTAAATGAAATTTTTACTAATATAATTGACCCAATTATATTCAGTTAACTAATTGATTCAATATATATAATTTACCTTTTCCTTTAGCTTCAATTATCTGGTATGGATGTATGATGAATGTACATGAAAGGCTTGTATAAATATATATATATATATATATATATATATATATATATATATATATATATATATATATATGTGTGTGTGTGTGTGTGTGTACCGAGAATAATGATTTATGAATGCGTTCAGCGGATGTGAAACAGTAATGCTCACTTTTACGAATTTTACTTACGAAGCTAAAGGAAAGTCGATGCTCAAGATTTAAGTATATTTGACAGATATGAAGTGAAATTCTAAGCATCTCTGCAAAACAGTCAGAAAAATAATAATTAGAAGTGAGACTTCATCATATCTTACGTTTCATTTTAACCATCACTATAGAGGCAAAACAATATTAGCAGGAAAACAAAGGTCACATGTATAATAAATTTTTCTAAACTAAATTATATCATGAGTACATCAGTGGACTGCAAAAGATGGCACTTCAAGTAGTGAAGATACTCTGAATGCCCTGAATCTATATTTTTATTTGGCAATAAAGAGTACACAAACAGAGGTAAAGTGAAGCGTAAATTTTTCAAAGAATGATAAGGAAATGCTATTCAAGTAACATTTCATCTCGTGCACTGTAAAGTTCTTACTGAATAGTATTATCTGTCTTACCTCTTGATAGTCCGCCATGATGGACTGATGAACAGATTTTCAGCTTTAATGAACTTTTCTTGGGTTCCAGTGTTTCTTCGTCCAGTACAAACAAATTTTAATGAATTTTCTTCTTAAAAAACTTGAACAACTTGCACGTTGCGAAGTTAGATTTCAAAACTTGCGAGAAAAGGTTAGTGAAATAGTGAAAACTATTATATTAGCTTACAATAGTCTCATATACAAGTATTCATCTTTCATTTCAAACGAATTAGTTTCACATTCCCACTTCACACTGCTTAATATATCTATCTGTCTGATTTATCTTCGTAACTATTCCTATGTAAAAATTCCTGTAAAATAACACAGAAGAACAAGGTTAACAAAGGTTATATATGGGATTTAAAATATTAAATTGTGCATGGTTTTTTATCATAAATATGCGTCCAAACAGTAATTAAATTATGAGTCGGCAACGGCAGCTTCAGAACCAAAGTGACAAGGCTGAGCCTACAATCTCCACAGAGTCCAGCAACGCACTGGAGTGACCAACCACCAGCACCTGTTGCTGAGCTGGGCACGTGGGAGACTGAACCTAAAACTTTTCAAATTGTTGTGGCTGTGTGTTTTAATTCTTCAGCCACGGCCAATTTGCTCGAACGTGCTCGAACAAACGTTAAACAACCGTTTCTTTTCATTGTAAATTTAGGGAACATCAAATGAATATTGTATACCAAATGTACGTTGAAGCTGTCGGGAAATTGGAATACATGCGCTAAGGCAGCGTTGTCCAGACTTCATGCTCTTCCAATGAACTCCAGAGGATCGCTCCAGCAGCCACCAATGGGCACCGAGCGAAGATTCACAGGTAATTCTTTCTACCAATCATAATACTCTAAAAGTGTGTACTCGTCGATTAACGTGAAATGATCATGAGTCGAACACATTTAACGTTTGTTTCTGATAGGATACACTAAAAATTTCACCCACAAATTCGTCTTGCAGAAAATATTAAGAGCGCTGTGCTATAGTTGGGTAGAAGTAAAGGACATCGGATTATTTATCTTTGGCCGACGGATGACACACAAGTGCGCTGAAAAACGGCAGAGCTCACAAGACCTTTGGCCTCACCGCGCTCGCGCACCCATACCGACCGCCCTCCCCACCAGGGATGACTACAGCAACCTTGCGTAAATTATCTTTTTTTGTCTTGAGCGGAAATGTTCTCATCTCTTGGAGTGATTCACGCTCTATCTGTACAAGAGAAGATGCACCTCTCTACTTCCAGAAATTGTCCATAATCCTTGAAAAGGCAAACTTGGCTCTAGAGGAGAATAATGGTTTAACAGAACCTTCAGACCCAAAGAATTACAAACTTGAAAACACCTTAAGTATAACTGCAGCTTCATTTCTGATAGCAGTTTTTTGAAAATTTTAGCTGTGGTATTCAGGGAATAAAAAAATTTATGCCTAATAATCAGAACTAACATTTGCAATATTCTAGAAAACACGAATATGCATACTTCTAAAAAACTGCTGAATTCAATTAAGCATAATAGTGAAAAAATAATAACTATATATGCATTTTATAAATATTTTGTGCATAAACAAGTATTTTTGTGCACTGCTTATTTAACGTCAATGACTGAATATTCCTTGATTAAGTCATTATATTACGACAAAGCATATCCTGACACCAGCATATTTTACTTCATTGAGCAAAGTATTACTCTAGAGCAGTGTCACTAGTGGCGGTGTGTGTTGTATTCGACTTCCAGACGCTTTAAACTGAGCTCAAGGATGAATTACAATTTCACTCACAAAATAGCGAGAAAAAATGAATACATGAACACCTATAAACTAAATGTCAACAGGAATTCCCAAGGAATTCACGCATTAGCTCAATTCCTAATTCAGAATGAAATATTAAATAATACTTCATAAACTTTACCATGGTCAAATTATGTAGACAAACGACAAAACACAATGGAAAATCGTATTTCTATCAAATACCGAGAGGCGTTTGAAGAGAGGCGTAAGTTATGTACATGCAGAAGGATGGACTTCTCAGTTTTCTCACTCCTGAGTTTTCTTTTATTATAGCATCACCTTGTTCGAGCATACGGGTGCAAAAGTTACTATATAATTTCAATCCAGCCACGCATACGAACGATTTCGAATAAGAATTTCCCCCAGTGCTGTTGCTACTCATGACAGCTAGGACTGAGACTCGTGCATTGCCTGGAAGGCGTGACAACAGACTTCTCAGGTGCGCACATGCAGGTCTCACTGCTTTAATGGTCAACAAATACAGCAGCCGCCACAGAATCCTTGCCTCTATATTTACTGTACTGACATTGCATGTAGGTAACCATCAAGGAAGCAAACTTCTAACGAGTAATTTCTTTAAAATATACACATTGATTATAAGCTTAATTATAATGTTGAAAGCAATTAGTCAAAGCTTTTAGAAAGAAACTTTTACGATTTAGATAGGGGAATAATGTTTATGTTGATTAATACTAAGGAAGTATAATTAATTTTTTGACTTCGTGGGACTCATAGAAGAAAATTCACTACAGAAGCATGGTTGCAATTGTTAATCATTGTTCAAGACAAAAATATCCACAGTTTAAATTTGATGATCGAACGAAAAGTTGAAATTAAAGATAAACATAGTCAGTTTAAGCATTTGATTCTTTTTATTCTTCATTCGCTGGGTTTCTTCGGTCCGAAAGCCAGGGAGACAGAAGTTTATATAATTTCCATGAGCTTAATTTCAGTTATGTCTTGAAACTAAATAAAAATGTGAAGCTTCATACCAAGATAAATTATTAATTAGAACCAGGTGAATAAGTACAAAAGTATAACACAACAATGGAAAAGAACCAGTTGAATCGTTTCCTCTTATTTTTAATGGACCAACATTAGCAAGACTTCGAAAAAATTTGTAGTCTCTTGAAGGGTTCTCCAAGTGATAAGTTCAGCATGTGCATTGATTAAGCAGCATTATGAAGTAGAAATCAATAGTTTTTTGAGTATCTGAGAATCTAATGTTGGAATTCGAGGACTGTGATAAAGAAATTAGATAGAAAAACTGCTTCGATGAACTTACTTTGGGCCTTGCATTGAAGCATTTGAAGGTCTCGGCCTTGACATTCAATTGACAGCAGGAGTTGGGAGAGACGGACCCAGCCAATTCCTCTGCCTTTCAATTCTGCCTGTCCCTCGTCTGAATGTTTCTCATTTTAATGGCCGAGTGGGTCTTCTTAAAAATTCCTAATTATATTATAATGGGAAAAATCATCACCATACTTATGAAAAGTATGATGATATATTCTTAGTTTGTCGAATGAATAACTTATTTATTTATTTAATAATTAGAAACAGTAGTTTGCTTTTATTACTGATTATTTTTGCCAGAATTTTACCATCTTGCGTGGATACTTCGAACGTTCATTTGAGAATTTATCGTTAAGCTCTTACATCACCTTAACATTCATAATCAGTGACGTTTCAGTAAGTGTAAATCATGAGCAACTAATCAAACCATCACTGGTTATGTAATCATACTTTACCCATAGTTAAGTATAAAATAGTTCATTACAGGTGATTAACGATCATTTTTGACGTTTGAACTACTTTCATACGCAGTTCCTCATGGAAATGAAAATAACTATCAACAGTATTAATGGAGCTCATACACCAGGCTTTGCAAAGAATAATTATTAATTTTACAATTTTAGCTAATTCCTAAGCACCAATTATGACCCCCAGTTGCTCCTAGGCTGGGCAGAAGTGGCGGCAGATACAAGCAGAGCTGCGACTGCCAACACTCAACAAGGCACGCGCGCGCTCGCCAACATTGCCAGAAATGACACTCTGCCTCTGTGCATCCCTTCAAGAATCCCAGAAAACATCTCTGCTCAGTCGGTAGGTACACTCTCCCGGCCACTTGAATACCCCCAGTTAAGGGAATTAAGAGACGGCTAATCTTTATTTAGTCCTGCGCTTGCCGTCCAGGGCGCCCAGCTTTCCGAGGGCTTGCTATGTTTGTCTTGTCAACAGCCCTGTCGACACGAGTCCGTGGCCGCGAGTGTGAGAGTGTCTTTAGCCTTACCATGGCTTCTTCATTTTCTCCGTGCCGTGTGCACAAACTAGGGTGTGCAGGTTGTTTCCTTCTTCAGCCATGCCATTAATCTTTTTATTTAGTGTCACCAATTCTGTTCGTTTACTCCTGTCCTCACGGAAATTATAAAAGGTGTAATTTTTAATGGAAAACCAGGAATGGTACACGTCTAAAAGAAAAAATGAACCTAGAGAGTACAGACGTGCAAGATGAAAAGAAAATTTTTATTCGAAATGCTCAAAATTGTCATCACGATACCAAAGTATAAATATGTACTGATGAAGTTTATTGAATGACAAGACAAAACACTGAAGAATTATCTGAGTCCCGAGGGAAGTATGCTAGGCTACATATAAATAGACACCAAGTAATTCAGCAGTGGTCAGCAATATTCATCGTTGTAAGAAAACATGAATTATTTTATTCGCAAGTAAATTTTATTGATTTTGAAACTGCGTCTTCTAATAAGTATTCACCATTGATTTTTTTATTTCTGAAGAGTTAATGATTCATGTGTTTTTGAATGTGAATCTACCTTACTTTTTTATTATCATTTGTCGCAAAGTTCTTAACTGAGGCTCGTGTCCGTTAAACTTTATAACCCTTTCCTAGTAAATGAAGACTTCTATTTAAACTTAATGCACCGCACACTTAAGAATAGAATAGAATACTAGAATGAGGCTATAGAAACGAACTTTCTGGCCCATTCTTGGGTCGAATAATAACTTCGATAATTATTCGGTTGTTTACCCAAGTCCCATGCCGTATTTCTAGCCGCGTCAACCATGTCGGCAGCGGGATTCGAACCCGGGTCTTTCCGCTCGCAAGCAGATTCGCTCACCAGTCGACCAAGCTGGTGATGAGTCGACCAAGCTGGTGATAGTCGACCAAGCTGGTGACTGCATAAGGTTTATTGATAAATAGTCTACAAATAAAATCCATACGTATACTCTTATTTTGAAGAAACATTCGAAAAATGCAAATTTCTATCATAGCTTGTCACACAATATTTCATAAGTATACTGAAGACTGATTAAAAATATAGAGACCTAGCAAGTTCCCGTGGAAATTCCACGATTTAGATTTGACGAATTTGAAATCATTGTAAAGATAAATGCATTAAAGAATTGTTGTGTTTTGAATAAATACTTTTTATTAATTTCATTCAGAACTTTTTCTCAGCCTCTTATCTACTGATAACATGGCCCAGATAGTGCTCGCTGAAATTCCTTGGTTTAAAAGTGATCAAGTTAAGAATCTATGAAATAAAATACATTTTTTCAATTTTAATCGTGACTATGTTTAATTAATGTAAGCAGACCTTCCATTCTGTACCGTATTTACCGATAATATGGCCGTGGAAGAGAAGAGAGCTAATGACAGAAAAAATCGAGTATTTTATAGTGATCCGGCACCTTTGGTATTCACAATACAATGCTTGTAATACATGCATGCCCATTCTGATTTCAGTTCAATAATTTTTCTTCAGTAATAGATAGGAAGTAATGGGACGGACACACACAGATACGGAGAGAGAGAGAGAGAGAGAGAGAGAGAGATGGAGATACATAGTCGATTATATATGTAGATAATAAATTGTTAAAATGAATATCTAAGGCGGGTTAAACTGCAACGTTGCTTAACAGAAACAGCATCTCTTATGTCTTTATTTTCTGTTCAAAATGCAGTGCGCTCTAAAGACTTGAGATTTTACGACCGTGCTCCGTATCAGGTATGATTGCAATGTATCAGGGATATGATATAATAGAACTATCAACTGTAAATTGAAGCAGCCAGGAGCAGTTAATTAGATTAAAGCCTGTCGCCATTCAATAAAAGTAAGCACAACAACTAATCCTAACATTAGAACTGTTGTGCTCACAAGATGAATTTAGAGTTCCGCCTACATGTACATATTATAACTTGGCTTATTCAGGCAACATTTCTGAAAACCCTTTCTACTTACTCGTTGTAAATCAGTGTCAGTAAACTGATAAACTAAATATGTAGTTGTTCAATGTATCATAGTTTGTTGATAAAAAACAAGATTTGTGTATCGTATAAGCTTACCCTGTAAGTTTGCTATACTCAGCCACTTATTTTGACTTGGAACGAATTTCAGCTTCAACTCATGCAAATCATGAGTTTGCTCACAGAAGTCGATGAGAGATTGAAAAACTTTAAAAAATAGGTTTTCATTGCTTCAAATTTGCATGAAGAAATTTGGCTTATAATCCAAGGTACCGTCGGCACTCATACTTCGGATACTTCACTCAAAACTTCATTGGAACTGAACAAGTCGCATCCACACAAGCTGCTGTATCGCGTCTGTCCGTAGATAATTCCATGCAAATTAAGGGATACCTCGTAGCAAAAGCATCTATTGAAGCTTACATCAAAGGAAGTTGAAGCTTTGGAAGGAAGGGACAAAGAGGAGCCTTAAGATCGCCACCCACCTCCTCTCTGGGCAAATTGCAATGTAAGGTTTCTAAACATCACCTCTGAACTCCGCAACTCAAGAATACAAGACACCAAACAGTCTACCGACGTTGCTCTAATGCTTTGTAAATAGTGAGTGCGATACCGACAGTCTTCCATGTAAAGGTTTAAAGCAAAGAAATTTTTTCTCTCCTGAAGAGAAGCGGTTTGAAAAACTCTGTCAGTCTAGTTCATTTGTGAGGACAACATTCAAGATTTAATCCAAAAGAGTCAATTTTGTTTATCTAACATTCAAAATGCAAACAAACTCGATTACAGAATGTGCGTGGCTTGTTTTGTTGGTTTTCAAAGTTATAGAAGCATGTCATAGTTTGGTAAACTTTTGCAGAAAAATATGAAATATAATTCGTGCGTTCGACACTTCCAATATTTTTTTCTGATTGCTTTATCTTAAATCAGAATAAATTACTTTTTACTTAAACGAGTCTGGCCATAAGAACAAAAATACATACCAACTGAACCCACCTTATAAATACTCCATTCAGGAAAAGAAAAACCTTAACGTGTTGAAAGTTTGCTACTACTGTTACCGAGAACTCATTATTTTTCATGGCTTAAATGAGTAAAAAAGTTTGATTTGGAGCCATAATAATTTTTACTGCAAGAGCATGCGAATGCTGTTGTCAAGAACTAAATTTTTGTCTTACTTTTTATGAGTGCAAAAATGATTGGGAGCTCTAATAATTTTTATCTATCAGAAAACAAGCTTCTTCACCGACATAGAATACTTCCCACTTGGAGATATGGCTTCAATATGATAATTGCTACCTTCCTCGCTTTGCCTCAAGTTAGCAGCTATACTGATCACTGCAAGACATGAACTAGAGACTGCAACTGCCACGCCTGTAGTCCGCCAGGTTTCAGGGATGCGATTATGTTTCATAACTAATTCAGCTCCAGTCCGTGAAAATTTCAGGGTCCGAATCGTTCTTTCTGAATTAATCATACGCACCTTGAATTTATTAACTTTACGAATTATTACTTCTATTTTCCCTCCAGGGGATGAAATCTGGTTCCAATCTCCATTACCCTGAGAAATTTATTGGTATACCCCGATATTTTCCCCCACGGCCAGGAGGGTAGCTAACTGTGTGCTATGAACCTTCTAGACCGAAAAAGTCACAATCACACAACAATCATTGTGCAGGCGTCAGTATGTTGCTCTCATCATTCCAGGACTTATGTCTGAATTACTTCTCCGGAGCCCATACCTGAAAATTACTAATAAAAAATGAACTAATAATACCTGAAAATACAACATTTACAGTAAAAATGGCGTATTTGAGAACTAGATTTGAAGAATTTAGATTTACAAGAGTCTAGATTTGAAACACACTATTCCTTTTTAAGGGCAGAGTAGACTTTTCATCGTAGATGACCAATTTTTCTGTAACTCGGAAGAAGATTATTTCAAAATGTACTATTTTATCAATTGATTTGGTAGACATGTATGTTAAAGTTAATATCTTTGCTCAGTAAAGGAGCCTTATTTTCGCGTTGTAGAGCCTTATTACCGCAATTGAGAGTCTTTTCCTCTCATTTTTCAGTTTTCAGTCCTCGATAATCTTGGAATTAAAGAATTTGATGCTTGTGGATGGTGTTCTGTCTGTCCTGAGCTCGACCAGCTGAGACTTGAGGCAACGGTGGACAAGCGCTCTTGCTGCGCTGCGAGGTTTCGGCGTAGATGGAAATCGGTAAAAGGAACACTGCGTGGCGTGGTATATTGTCACTTAAGTCAATGTAAATCAATGGAAATGAGGCTCTGCTATCAGTCTAGCTCTTACTGTCGAGTCATTGTGTCTGATGAAAGAGAAGATACACGAACGTGTCAGAAACAGCAACTTTAGCCTTATCGTGACAGCTGACGCGGCCGTTGTGCCCAACACCGTGTGGGGAAGTCATATTTTGGCGGTAAGGATTCTTTTTATGTTGATGGTGTCATCCACACTTCACCCCCATTCTTTTCAGAGAGTTTTTAATTGTGTTTGAGTTTTGAAGTTCATTAATACTTTAAAAGCCTTTCGAACGATAGAATTGCCTGGAACAGAACAGTGTATCTACTGATTGTAATCAACTCTTGATGGCAAACAGAAGTAAAAGACATGGTAGTATCGAAATATAAGCTAGAGTTGCTCTTCATAATCTCTGATAAATGATTTTCAAGATATTTATCTTTTGAGCGTCAATCAGACGAGCTTTTCAATTTCATTTGAAATGACTGAAGTGAAATACAAAATCCTTTTTACTTCATCTAAAATACCACAGACAGTTGTGAGAATGTAAAAGTTATCCTAGTCATTGCGTAGGAGACATAAATCATGTTACATATATTTGTAGTAAATATATGTACCTGCTACTCCTACATTGGTGCTGTAGTGATAAGTTTTGTAAATTGAATTGATTATTCTGAATTTACAAAAGATGTTAACCAAAAAAATAGCTTACAATTTTAGATATTTTACACTACATAGTTATTTTACACATTACTTTTTATCGTAAAACTAACTAACTATAAAGCATTTGTATAGATACTAAACTTAATATAATTCAATATTAACTACAATTAAATTTTTTCACTCACTCAGTTACCTTTTCGAAAGCCTGAATGTACAGTATATGTATGTAATTATACCAATTTGAAAAAGTACATAAAAATTATATGATAATGTTCCCGATCTTGTTTTAACATTAAAAAAATCTTTTTTAACATTCACGCGAGGTGAGTACATTTTACTCATCTCACTTGGGATGAGTAAATTCAAAGTCACTTCAGCCAGTAAAAAGATGTCTTTAACTTGACACTCAGCTTATGACAATATTCATTGTTCAGATAGTTAATATTCGTGTAAAATATTTTGTGCCAGGTTGTCTGAACTTTTAATATTCTCTCTTGCCAGGCTGCCATGTTTTTCCGTTGATGCTGAGCGAGTTCTAAAAAATTTAAGTAGTAATTAGAATTAATAAACAATATATATGTAAGGTATGTTTTAAAACTTCTAGCAAATTATATATATATATATATATATATATATATATATATATATATATATATATATATATATATATATAGATCTTCCAAGATTTGCTTTCCTTCAGTTTCAATTTCATATGTTCTTTGCAATGATGATTCTAATATGATATTTATATTCGTTAATTTTTAAGATCATTTAAACTTTTAACATCTGTTACTTTAGCTTCATGTATTATGAAACGAATGTGTAAATATGATTTCACTACAAAAGTACATTCAGTACGAAATGAAGTACGAATATTTTCCTTGCACAGTTATCATATCTATTATAATACATAAGAACGCTGTATCTTATCATTAAATAGCCTTCCATTTAAATTCGTGCGAGATTGTACATTCCTGGTTTTCGTATAGAAGTATCTATTCTCTGGAAAATGGTGGTATATAACGATCAATCTTTTATGCAACACTCGAATTTATTTTCTTTAGAAGTACGGGAGAATTCAATTGTTCTATTCAACTAAAGATTACTTGGTTCGTTGTATGAAACCCTTGGAAATTAATTTGAAGAGGCATTGCTTAAAAACTAGTGCACACCACGACAAGGCTTAGTTCAAATGCCTCCCGCTTCCCTGGTGTCGGAAGCGTTGCTTGAAATTGAATGAGTTGCGTTGCTGGTTGCGCACAGGTTTGCCCCAGGAGGTATCCTGTCTAACGCGTGTAGAGGAAAGCAAAGGATTTTGTGCGTAGCTTCCATGCTCTGCTCCGGTCTACTGGAGCTGTTCAAAGACCAGTAGATCTCCAAGTGATAGATGGCAAAGTGAACAATTGGTTGCCCTAGAAACGCTTCGAATTTATCGGGAAGCTAAAGAGTCAGAGGTTGTTTACACAGAGCCTGTGCCAGGGGAGGTGATGGACTGACCATCGCAGCAGGGCAATCGTACTCTAGGCCCTCACTCAATACAAGTGACTAGCTTCGCATTATTCTCGCCTGTTCACTTGTTCGGAATATTCAATGAATGCCACCGCTGTCAGCCTCAATTCTTTTCGGATTTCGAATGGGCTCATTATTCACTGAGGCGATATAACTTCTACAGGTGTATAAATGAAAGAGATTGTTACAGATGAGTTAGCAGAGTACTTGGAATAAATGTTCGACAATTTTTTGCTCATATTGAATATAATAGAACCATTGGTCGCTCCCTGCAGGTCTGAAACTGAGCAGGTAGAAGAGCATAAGATTTGTTCTTTTGAACCCTTCAATTTTAACTAAGTTTGCGTTTTGGAAATTTTACAATGAATGCAATTACCTGAATTTATTTGTTCATAAATGGAGGAAATTATTCAAAATAATAAATGTCAAATCTTTGCACAAGGTAGAGATTTTTAAGATCATGTTCAAGTCAGACCGTAGCTCAAGTTTACATTTTTTCTGTTATCTAATAATATTATTTCTCTTATATTTTGCCTCAACTGGAAGAAAATGTGGCTGGTGGAAATGTAATGATTCTGGCAGCATTATAACAAAGTAAATTGTATTATGATCTGATTTTCGGTTCATTTTTATTTATCAAATCAAAGAAGTTATTTACATGCACATTCACTTTTGCTCTAACTTGGTATTCAAAATATCAGTTAAATTCGTAATTCGAAAATCATGAATTTGAAAGGCAATTCCGTAGTACGAGGAAAAATGCTTCGTAAGAATTTACATTCTAAATTTTTCAAGGAAGGATATTTTTAACCAAGATAAATTTAATTTTTTTACAAGTATTATTGTTGGAAGATTATACTTCAGCTACACTCACTGAAACAAATCACGCAGTTTTTCTCGTTTATGGGCCCATATACTAAACAATAAAACAATCTCGTCCATATACTAAACAACTCCTGCAATTCACTTTCAACGTAATCTAAATGAAGTTCATCATTCCATTTTGGTAGTATCTTATTATAATTGAGTTCATCTTGATAATACTAAAAAGACGTAGTACCTACTGACGTAAATACATTTGTCTTAGAATTTTTTACAGACTCAAATTTAGCTTACAAGTAGTTGCAATTTGAAATTTTTCCTTCCAGTACATACTATGACTTCTCATATAATGTATGAAATAAACTATCACAAAACTATAGAGTACATATTTGTTTGCTGTAGTGACAATCATTTTATCAAAAGAGTACACCCCAAAATAACGATCAGTAAAACTATGAATAGTATTGCACCGTTAGAGCAATTTCAATGATTGCCATGCCGGTTCATTATTCTTAATAAAATAATTAGCCTTGTAACCACGTCCCACAGTATCCGTGTTCCTTCATGATAGTTATGATGGGTAACCAAAGGTATGTAGGTCAGATCCTGTTAGCATTGGAAATGCAAGCAAAAGATAATCATGCTCATTTTCAGAGCGATGAAAAGCTGGAATTGCAATTTTCATCGTGTAGGACTGAATTGAATCTCTGCAGCGCAATACCAGTAAGTCAAGAATATAACTATTTATTAACATTAATTTTTTAGCTACAAAAATATTTCTAAGTGTATCTCACAATATGTTCTTTTATCACTGCTCGAACTTTGATTTTATAAGACCTGAATGGCGGGCAGAACGCATGCAGCAAAATAACACTTTCCCATAAAACAAGTTTCTGTGCCAGTAACTAAAATTTATTCTACACATATATAATTTTTACTAATGCAAGAAGATCAATTTGAAGCCGAAAAAATTGTGTTTTATTTTAATGGGATTTCTGTACCAAGAAGTCATGAGTTATTTGAGAAATTGCAAGAGAAACCTTTTAAATCAGTACAAGATTAGAAACAAAACTTCTGCAATCACAATTATTTATTACTAGTCACCATTACCAATTTCTACTAAACTGATTACATTAATATATGCAGCACACACCCTATTTCATCAGTATATCTCGAACATTATTATATTTATCCTACAGTTTTATTCAAAACCCAATTACGCTGTGAAAAGTAAAATAACCTAAAAGGATTTTTTTTTATATCGCAAACATTTCAGAATAGAAAAAATGTAAGGTCTCGGATGGATGCACGGACATCCACTTATGGATCCTAGATCGTACAAAGTCATCAGTTCACTACATCTTCTTTTCTATCCCTCGTGCTATAACTCATAGAGCGCGTTCATTATCAATATTATGGTGCCAGCGAACGTCTCGCTCCTCAAAGTCACGTGGACGTCAGGAGGTGTGAGCTTAATCGTGAAGCAGTCCAGCACAAAACAATGAGTTTGCGACACCTCAGGCAAGCTTTAGTCATTCTTCACTCTTCATCAAGCGACTTCACAGCCATGATTTGATGAGCGCGCTTGATGAGATCATTCATCAGAATTGGTCATGCCAAGGAGCTGCCTCAATTGATCTTCTCAGTCCACACCGATGAAACCCAGAGGAAAACACTGACAATTTTCTCACGTTATTATGTACCAGCAACGATTAACGAGTACACGAGGCTGCTAAAAATATGGTGAGTCATGTCAAATTGATCACGAGTAAGTCCATGAACTCGTTAGTTCAAAAAATCTTTTGGCAAGCATAAAACTTTTATCGTTGGGTAAAACTCGCATCCTAGTTGCCATTTCAAAATAGATACAATCATATTGCCCGATAGCCTTCTATTAAGTGTCCAGGATTGTATCTCGAATTTGATATACACTTCACTAATTGTACGCTTTTAAATGGTTATTTTTATATTTATTTGCTAGTAAACCCACTTCGTACCATTTCCCACATGCAAGTAACCCGTTTGACACGAACATTGTACATACATTCCTGGTTCTCAGAATATTTTTTTCTAGTCGTATACCCACACATGAGCCTGAAAACCACACAATGGGGCCAAAGATTCGCCTCGAAACATTTCTAGCGCCTGCGGAGATCCGATTGTGCATCTGAGCGCATAACAGTTGTGCTGGAGAGCTCAAATAATCAGGTGTGAGATATCGTAATTCACAGCCAAACAAGTCCTTTCGAATCATATCAAGAACCAGATCGCACGCTCGGACCAGCATTGTGCAACTTCCTAACACGTCCACACCAGACCGCCGTGCCTAACATGGCTGCTTTGGCAGCTTCTTTTCAACATTTGGCTAACTCAAATGGAAAGAAGCTGTACTTTGCCGACCATCACAACTAGATGATATCAAGGTATCCTTGCTCATGTGGGCGTTGTATCATTGTTTCCATAGTTCCCTTCGTGTTGAGGAGTCTTTGCACGCGATCTTTTTCTATTTCTCCAGCTCCTGAATAGTAAGCATTATTTTCCAACTGCTTCGAACTAAAATAAAAAGGAAATATTTGTTTTCCCCTTGTGTTTCATCAATGGATCAAAATTGAAGACTGTACTGGAGGTTAATAAGTAGAACTGATTTACATTTCAGAGACAAACTTCCAAGAAATATGTATTTAGTTCACAAACTGTTCGTGAGCAATTTTGGTCATTTTGGTTCAACTTCATTAGAAATAAGTATGAACTTCCACTAGAGTAGAAATTTATCTAGGCCTTACGTTGATTAAAATTACATCATACTGACTTCATCTAGCTTTATCCTTTTATCCTTAGATCGATATTCAAGCTATTCCACTATATGTATAATAATACACAGTTTGTTGCTTGCTTGCTTGGTTGCTTGCTTACTTGCTTGCTTGGTTCGTCTCTCTGTCTTACTCTTAAGGACTTAGATAGGAGGAAATTCGATCGGTTATATACATGCATTGTAAGCATTATATTGTGAATACCAAAAGTATCTCCTTCAATGTGGGAAGTCCTTCCCAAAGCCTGCGTCCACTAGCAAATTAAACGATAACATTCAGTAAAAAACACGTGAATTTTCACGTGTGGGTCTACTAGTCTACATATATAATCGACTATGTATCTCTATCTCTCTTTCTCTCTCTGTATCTGTGTGTGTCAGTCCCATTACTTCCTATCTATTACTGATGAAAAATTATTTAACTGAAATCAGAACGGGTATGCATGTATTACAAGCATTGTATTGTGGATACCAAAGGCGTCGGATCACTATAAAACAAGCCATTTTTTCCGTTATTAGCATTCTTCTCTAGCACGGCCAAGTTATCGGTAGATAAATAGAAAATGGAAGCTTTGTATACATTCATGAAAAATATTCAGATTCTGATAATACCACGGGTAAAACTAGAAAATGTGTTGTATTTTATGGATCCTGAATTTTATCACTTTTAAATCAAGAAATTTCAACGGGTACTCTCTGGGCCACGTTATCGGTAGATAAGATACACAATGGAAGTACTGTATACATATATTAATGAAAAATTTTCATTTAAAGCACAATAATTTGTGGCAAATCTTTAATGCTTTCATCTTTATGACAATTTCAAATCAGTAAAATCTAAACCGTGGAACTTCCACGGGAACTGTTTAGTAGCTTATAAACCAGGTATCTCTAGGCATCTCTAAAATGAGCTTAAAAGCATCAATTTATTTGCAATATATATCAATGTTTTTATTTCATTTTTTTAATTTATCCTATCTGACACCTTTCAACTTCAAAATAAAGCACATGAACTTCAAATCAATGTGAAAATTCAATTCACGACGACTCGGAGAAGCTAAATAGTCTACTTAGGCCATTAAGCAGCGAATCACACACACGGGTGCTGCTATCAACGCAACTATCAGAATTCTGAAGCAGCGAAAGGCATGTTCGTAGGTCGCAAAATGTAGTAATGGCAAGACGCTGCTCTTTCCGGCCAGCCCAACGATGATTGTGCAGTCTTCCTTCGCTTGAAAAACATCGCAATGACTACGAAATGTTTTCTTTTTGCAATAATTTTCAGTATCGCGATCTAGTATCTCTGAAACGTCCCGATCAGAGCTTTTTGATGGCCACGGTAGGCCCATCCATCATCTTAGCTACGTAATAGCTTTGCATGATTTGACAGCAAGAAGGAATTTCAAACTCGATTATGAAAAGTGCCTCGAGAAACAACCTGAACACAAGATGAGAAAATCCATGATTTCCAAATGAATTCTTTTCTTGGTGGTTGGCTAAACCTAAGCACATGAGGAGAAAATACTGGATTTCAAATGAAGACTTTTATTGTTGCTCGAATGCTTAGCCAAGAAGAGGCATGGAACGTAAATGAAATGCCCTGTGTTTGAAGAGCGGGAGAAGATGGAGTCATCAAAGAGGTCGGCGAGCTCCGTGGGATGGATGGGTTCACTCGATGAACTGATACACGCGCCGTTGATTCCTGGGCACGCTGATGGATCACCCACAGTACTCGATATTTTTAGTTTTTTACCAGCTTTTCCTCTAATTGCTTGATCATGGCCAAAAAATTACCTGCAATGTTGTGCGGTAAATCCTCATACACTCTCTAAAGAGTTTTGAGTTTGTTTTTAGGCTTCAATAGACCTGAAAAAAATACTGAGAAAACCGTACATAATGCAGCGTGGTCGGTTCCGGTTCATTTGCATTATTCGCGCAGAGCATTTGTAGCCTACTTGCTTTTTTCAGCTTCCAGAATGTATATAATAGCGCATGCACTCAAATTTTACTGTCAGGAATAAGCTAATAATTCACCACAACCATGAGTTGTTTGTTTTAATGAATATTGCCTCATGGAAATACGAACTTTCTACACGAGCTTAACATTTTCATTTGACATTATAACTTCATTTGAATTTTAAGTGTAATGAAATATTTATGAACAAAATGCATTCATTTTAAGTAACTGAATATTTTACGGTTTGTTATCAGGAATCTCTTTAATTGCCTTCTAGTTGTTTCCGACTTTTATTCAGTTATCTATTCTGTTTGAATACCGCTTAGGAATTTGGTTTCACAAGTTTATTGAATAATTTTTGTAATTTGTTTTTGTAATTTCATAATAATTTGTTTTGACATCCAGTTCAACTTTACGTAACGTGACTTTACAGTAAATTAGATGACCATTTAATCACTGAAACACATTTCCAATGCTCTCACAAAACGGATACGTTAATTTTCTCTGCTTGCATTCAACAAAACATGGTTACAATACATTTAAAGTTTATGTTTTCACTTCTATGAAATTCTGTATCAGTTCAGCACATTAGTGCTAAACTCTTTCATGTGCTGACAACGTAATGTCTAATTTTCTGACCGAAATCATTTTCATAAAGTTTAAATTCATATTTTCCTACCAAGTGCAACCCAGGTATGAAAAATATGAGGCATACGGTCGTTTTAGAGTTCTATGTTGTTAAATACTTCTGTAAGGGAAGTTTCTGGTCATCTAAGCGCTAATATATGATACAATAAAACACACGTTTTCTTCACAAGTGAATGTGTGTGTGTAGTTTCACACCATCTTCAACTTCTCATAATTAAGCGTTACGCAATAATTATATCAGCACTAGTATGGTACGATTGATGTTATATGACGTTGTAATTCATGCAACGGAATTCAGTAAGCATATTGGTTTCTGATACCATCGAAGACCTTTCTGAGAAGACGCAAGTCTCCCACGCTTGTCAGAGCCTCGAACACCGACCTTAATTACGGTGAAGTCGTTAATCTATTGCGCTCACGCAGGCTCCAGCCCGTGCTCTCTAATTGCCCCGGATAATTTGCTTGGACCCTGCGCCACTTCATTCTCTTTGCACTCCAGCGAGGGCTGGATAATCAAAATATAAGCTACGTACAGATAGTCTCAACCACCCACATTCCGTTCCGTGGGCACGGCAAAAAACCAACGTAAAATGTAAGTCGAATAATCCTTTCAATCCTAATGAAAGGGACATTATGGAAACAATATAATAAGAAAAATAAAGAATTCTCACTTTGTGATATTTTAAGAATGGTCTATTATTAAATCGACAATTACAGGATTTTGAAACTAAAAGTTGATAAATAAAATTTAAATCAAAATCTTTACTTAAACAAGTTTTCATTCCTACAAACGGGAATATTATAAACCAGCTTTAAGTACGCAGTGGTATGTGCCTCAAATCTTGATCATGCATGTTTTCTAGTGTTGTTATCAATGTTCTGATACCTTAAAACTGGAATATCAAGCACATACGCACTTATTGGCTATGATGACATAAAAACATTTTCGTGGGCTCTTCGAAACTCGTTACGCTTGTCTTGCACGATTGAGCAACAAGTCTATTTCGACCTCAAAAACGAGACGTCTGCTGCTGCATGGTTTACATCAATCACCAAGGGAGCAATTAGGACGATGAAGATGTTATGTTAATTATGCAGCTCTGGAACCCATGAGCAACACGAAGCACACTTTCTTCCAGCATTTTTGAAGTGTTGCAGCCGCTTCAGTCAATACTCGAGCTCACGATGCTGCAGGAAGCGTGATGCTTTTTAGGGAAGTTAGTCAGAGCTGCTTGTTCCACCTACTCAACTTGACACTAACCACTGAATTGTGAACATACTTTTAAACGTATTCGTTTTTCTAGTTTGCAATGTACAAAGGTTTATTGCATAAAGATAGTTTCCAAATGATATATGTGTTGGTAATGTTAGTTTTACATTTATTTATTCGAGTTGAATACAGTTTCTGAGTGCTTGGTGATTATATTCCATGGTATTTTGTACAAAGAGAGAAAAGAGTAGGTAATTCAAGAAGATTCCAATAGAACTTGAAAAATGACGAAGAATGATAGAATAACTCTTGTTGTTCCTTTCATCCCATGCTCAAATATTTCAGAATAAGGCGACAGATTCAGCATATCTAAAGCATCACCAACATCTCAAACAAGAACAGTATCTATGGAAATTTTTGTTCAGTCATATAACTTGTGCTTCATAGGCGATTTTTATAATTTTACTTAGTCAGAAGTTATAACACAAACCTTGTTGAAGTACATCCGGATAAAAATGACATTTGTATTAAACGACACTAAAACTGTTCGCAAAACGAATGCGAGCATCTTGTTCGAATGGATTGTTCCGGATACACGTAAGGCATAATCAAGCCCTAAGGTTGGCTGGTGGAAGTCATGAGGTTGGCTGGTTGACTTGAGGTGCGCAGGTACGTGCGCGTCCTCTTCATTATGCAGCAGACGTGAGGGCCAGAGCTCGGTGGGTGGGAGCAGTTGCGAGAATACAGCGTTTCACTTTAAAAATATTGATGGCAAGAGCCTGCCGACCTGAACAACAGGATAAGTACGGGGTCTTAGCACAAAATTGCAAGTTATACCTTTTGCCTTCATGCTTTGTGTTTAGTTAAGTGTACGTGCTGTGAAGGAAACCAACGTACAGCAAATCTTTGTAGTTTTAATAGACTCGTTCAGTGTCGATGTTTGAAAAGAAGGATCGTTGAAGCTCTGCAGAAAATACATGGATCATGTTGAAAAAATGCGTTATCTAGTTTCCGACTCATAGCTTTTAACTATCACAGTTTTGTTGTTGTGTGATTGATAGCTGCAGAAATGAGAGCTCGATAGGGCGCTTGCTGGATCCGGAGTTCCATTAGCAGCTTGACCTAATGAGGCTGAGATGCCACTTGCCACTGACGCCATTTGAGAAAAATACTTTCTGCAGCAAAGCATTTTTATGATTGTTCTAAAAAATTCACTTAATTAACTCAAGTGCATTTCTTCAGCTTTTTAAAAAAGGGTTCGGCTCAAACATTGTTTCTATATAAATACATTAAAGTTGTGCGGTACCAAAGGGCATGGCTTACTATGTTCTTTATTCTTGACTTTATTTATTCCGCGTATCTCAGTGATAATATTCTTAAAATTAAAATATACAAACCCAGTTTTAAAATTCCACAGAGCTCCATTACCAAGATCGACTTTAAAAAATTACCTCAGTATAATAGTTCACATTAATCCCCTAACTAATTTCCTCAATTCAAGTCATTTTATCTGATTTATCTTTTTTGATGTTTATCTTACGAGTAAGACTTTGTCATCAAAGTTTACTCTAAACAATTATTCTTCCTATGTTCATTTTCACTGATAAATAATTGAAGTAGTCAGATTAATGAGCTTACGAAATTAAATTTTAAGTTTAATCTGTTTGATATGACTGAGAAAGAAGAAAAATGTTAACTAATTCAGTTGTGTTCGTCAGTGATCGGGCGACTGAAGCTTGACAGTGTTCCTCCACATCTGACTGACGCACACAGCTGATGAGCACGTGTGTGACTTGACATGTGCACTGCAATTGTGACATGACTGAGGATGTGGCATGACAAGATTTCTTTGTAAATTCTTTTAGCAATCATGGTGAGCAGGAGAATTTGAAAAATCAATGTACTAATGTCTATGTACTGTGTACTTGATTGGAAATAAAGTTGTTTGTTTGTAAGTTGTTTGTGTGTGACTTGACATGTGCACTGCAATTGTGGTATGACTGAGGAGCAGCAACTCGAAAGTAATACTACTCAAAAAAAGTCTTTACGTTCATTTGAAGGTAAAAGGTATAGAAAGTTAAAGTTAGAGACCTTTTACTTTAAAGAAATGGTCACCACACTATTGAAGTGAGCCAAACCAGTGCACACTTTACTGTCCATGCACACACGTTTGTTGAATCAATGCATATTTGCCTTCGTGCCTGTAAAAATGGTTCATCTTGCTCTGTTCAATTCATTGTCAAATAGTGTCTAAAAGAAAACTATAAAGTTTGAACGATATGAATTAAGAAACGTATTTGAAGAAACTACGTCTCTCCTGTGAGAGTCGTGGTTTGGGCGATTGTAATCCACTGTGATAAGTAATAGTTTTTGCAGCAACTGTATTTTCAGGATCAACATTTCTGTTCGAAATGAATAAATCATCACGGAGTGGTGTAAAGTATTTTTATAGCACTCTCAGCAGTTCTTGGCAACTTAAGCCACTTTTTAGAGCTTACACTTGGGTCAAAAAAGGTAAAAATGAACAGCATATCATTATAAGTTTGTTTCGTATGATACGTACGACGATTCCTGCTTTCGCCTTTACGACTAAAAAATGTTGAATAAAATTTTAAAAATATAACATCATTTCGCATTGCTTTACAATAGGGCTTCCAAAAAAGGTAAAAAATACTCATTTGCTATCAGTGACGATGATGATGTTTATATAGCGAAACAAATATGTAACACAATACAAATTTTTTTCTTTAAGTAAAGATTTCCTCGGAGCTCAAAACCAAAAAAAAGCAACGGATTACAATTCCCTTATTATCTAATTTATTTAATTTAAGGGCCAGTCAACACAGTATGAGTACTATGACCTATGTACATGACAATGAGTTAAAATTTAAGGTTTGTTGAAAAAGAGCAAAAACTACAGATGACGCACTGAAATTTAATTGTCTTTTTATACTATATACTGAACGGCCTTTTTCTTCTACTGTGTCCCGTCACATGCTCCAAACAAATTGTACGAAAGGTCTTATGTCGCATAATTTTAATAGCGTATACGACGACTTAAAAAATGATGCAATTTTTTTCTCTGATGCTTTCCATATAAAATATCTCAGTCAAACAAGTAATTAGATAAAGCTCAACAAGTGTAATTTTAAGCGAAGATTAGAACCACGCTTTTATTTTTCACATGTGTGGTTTTCAGTGAGAGTGAAACAAAGTCAAGAAAACACATATTTATTCAGAACTTCAAAAGAAAGTGCGCGCTCTAAAAAATTGAAGCTTTTCTTTAGGGCTTTAAGGTCTGCGAAGAACAAAAGGTTGCCGCGAAGCGCATTCATAAATCTATCACTTGACACTCACAATCATGAGCGAGGCGCCTTTTTGATTGAAGTTGCTAGCGCGATCATTTACAGCTGATTTGAATCAATAAAGCGAGCAGTGAGGTACGGAGTCAGAACAACGATGCAGCTAAGGTGCTACAGACCAAAACCTCATCTGCTAATCGCTAACGCATCTCTGTTTCATAGCATGCATGAAGACGAGCACGCTTCGTGCTGGTGTTGTGAGTAACACTTTAGCTCGCCAATATGGCTTTCATCGATAGAGGTTAACCGCAAATGGATTTCCTCTTCTCGACAACAGGGCGATATACGCTACACCGAGACCTGGCAAAGTTATTGAAAATGAATAACGCCTGTTGTTTTTGAATAGGGATTGCTATTGTTAGTATCTAAACGTGATAGGTTCCTCAATTGGAATAGGAGAAAATTTTACTTATCACTCTTTACTACGCAACGTAAGATTAACTTGCGCACTTTGAGTTCAATATTGCACTTACACTGAGACATGGTGATTGAAAATCCTTCCCGGGAACATACGATCATCCTCATTATATTATACGTTTGAAGCTTTTTGGTAAAGATTCTTAAATATTCATTAGCCATCAAGAAAATTGTAAACAATCTTATCCTTCATTTCCAATATCATTTAAATGATACATTTGAGAAAGCAGGGTAAATCATAAACTTACAAATCATTTTTTATCCTTTTCGATGCAATAAATTCAGTCAAATATTCATCCATGTTTCGCACGGCACTTTGCTCATTCTTTTCCTACTTGTTCAGAATTTTGCAGAATGTTGACCGGTGGAAATTTATTTTTGTTCTAATGTTCTTAAAGTATCATAGTCAAAAGCATCATGTACAGGTAAACTTTTCATTGGGACCTTCGACGGCGAACCACACTGATAAGAAGCTACTGAGCTGGAAGTAATGAGGTTTAGAACTGTGTATTTTGGACACCTTTTCTTTATTGTGTTCAAATAATTTATTAAACATATCCAGATCTTACATTTTTTGATTTTGGACCGCTGGGTAGTGTCAAACTGAGGAAGTAATACCTAACTGCAAAGCTGAGTGTATTTCTCTCTCATGTTGCTCTTGTCCTCTTTTTTGCTCACCGTTTTTACTCAGTCAAAGTTCAGCAGCATTTGTTTTCATCCGTGTACCATTAATTTATCAGCATCTGATTTATGCCACCATAATGAAAGATCACAGAGAGCTCTGTTTCTTCCTCAGTGCTTGCAACTCAACAAGATTTCTTTGTAAATTCTTTTAGCAATCATGGTGGGCATTCGAATCAAAACACGCCAGTTGTTTTAAGTCCTCGACTTGTGCTAAACTCTCGTCTCTTTCAGACTAGCAGAGATGGACTTTTTTTGTGCTTAATGGGTCATTGGTGAGAGGTAATGCCTTCGTTGGGCAAACCTCTTCAGCTCGTTTCATGAGTAATTAGGAAGAGTAATTGCCTGAGTATCGTGAGCATTGCTGACACAGCGCACTGAGGAGCTATGGCCCCGCCAAAATGGAGAGTAATTATGCAAAGTTGTCTTCACGCTCGAATTTCTCGGTTGGGCTCAGGCTAAGGCGATGACTTTTTATTGAGCTCTCGCCAAACTTACGATGTGCCCGCCGCTCAACCGGAAAACCAAATAACCTGTAAGGTTAAAAAACAGGTCGTGTTCTACTTGAACTTATAATGTTTAAGCGTGTGTCAAATTCAAATTGAATTACTCGTTTATGCAGCTGTTAAAAAATTAGTTTCGACGTAAATTAATCTTATGAGGCACCATTTTATCTTTGTCTCAAAAACGTTGATTCATGATTTATGCAGAATTCATATAATAATTAAATTAGAGTGCTTAATTTCAAATTTGCATTCCAACCAGAGAACACGTGTTAACAGAGACAAGACTTGTCTGAGATTAAATGAACATCCGCCTCCTCGTGCGACACAGAATTATGATGTACATCATAACCTCCATAACCTTCTGCTGGAGGAAGCTCTTATCACCAAGCCCTCGAGGCCCTGGTCCAAGTCCATCAAGAATGTCATTGATTTATCGTAACAAACTCGACACGATAGCTGCGTGTTTCACTGTAAGATTTCTCCAGGAGACAAGCTACAATTCAAACAGGCTATGAAGAACAGGCTGCTCACCATTGTAATGGAGGAACAGATCTTGCCTTGTGTGACATTGTCCACTGTAAGCCTCTGGAGGACAGACGAAATGTTGCCACCGGTTAGAAGAAGAATCTTCTTAAGACTATGATTTCAACTGCTCAATTTCTATATTGCATGGAGTCTCAAACCGGACCTGATTTCTTGTGAGAGTGACTTACATGTCAGTTGGGTTGTAGCACATGGTCAGTAACAGATAATGTTACTGCTTGCCTTGTTGTGTTGTTGTGGGGTTACTTGCGGGAAATTAACGAAAAAAACTAAACAAATTTATGAGAATCATTTTTCTATACTACCAACTAGAATGGGATTGATAGTAGTAGATAATCTTTCCTTCCAAACAATGTTTTGAAATAATGTTCTTGTTTTTCTGAGAACCATGCACAAAACTATTATGCTTTAAAAGCCTGCTCAAAGCGTAGAAGAAGAATAAACTCGGTTCAGATGAACATTAACCTTTAGAAGTTGGTCTATATTCCGTTTTATTATTTTACTATGACGTATCTTAGGGCTTACGTCTTCCTTAAACTGTTTGTAACACTCAGAGCTGAATGAAGTCTATGTAACTCCATCTGCTAATCTTCACAACTGAGATCCATAAAAAGTTATTGGGCGAGTTAAATCTTTACATAGCCGTAACTTCTTGGATCGTCTACAGCCATTTTAAAAGATATCCATTATAAAAAACTATGTCGTTCATGTATATTATTCTCAATGTTTGGGATATCTTTTGAGAACGTTTATCTGGACACAATGCTGCATATCACGCAAACAAGTCAGCAATAAAGGCATGAATGCATTGTATGTGGTCCCCAGTTTTCCATGGTCGTAACAATAAGCGCTCGCTACATCGCTTCAGAACACGACTCTCGTTTGTTATGAAGATGAGCAAGACCAAACTGTGGTCCCCCCGTAAAGAGTTTCAGTTAGAGACTATTGAGCAAGTACAGCACCCGCCTCCCGCTGCTAATTAAAGCTTTGCTAGTCTTTCTCAGCACAATTAACGCTGATTAGATGAACATTAGCGTCTGCTTTGCTTCCCTCCCTCATTGTTCTCCCGCAGCGGCACCAGACTAAACATTGCGGGATTTGTTGGCAAAAGCAGCCATCAGTTTTGGTAAAAATGACCTGTAATGTTCCCACGTGCCTTGGCCTTAAAAAAGTATTAATGAGGAAACTCAATATATATGAAGTGCCTGGGTCATTTTAAATAGTTAAGAAATTAAACCTCATTATCTTACGATAATTGAACCCTCCTAGCTCACGAGTTTCCTTTATAACCCAACCAAGTTTTTGCAACGCATGTGGTTCTAAGAAGCTTGATGATAGGTCAGCAATTTGAGGGTTAGGAAAAAAGGGCCACCGTCGATCCAACGAAGCAAGCAAGCATGAAATTCTACATTAGTGCAGCATCTCAGTTCTAGCTCCTAAAAAGTATAGTGTTCGTAGTCTTTATAAATTATTTCATGATACTGTGGTCATCATGACGGAATTGGATTATTCACAACTCTTCCCAAAAACTAAAAACCTAAAAGGTTCCAGATTTTGAACATAAGATCTATTGTTTATTTAATATCATGCAAGCTTTTTTTCTTTCGCGTTTTGATGCATAGTATTTATGTACAAAATTACATGCTGCGGATTCGAGTCACTCGCATACATACTAATTTAGATGGAGAAGCAGTATGAAAGATTCAGTTTTTATCAGAATCGACAAACTCTTGAAACCCTAAATAATTTGCCTTTCAGTTTAACCAATTACTTCCCCAATAAAACACTTTAGATCCATAAACAGTCAGTCCTTAAGATCCATAAACCAACAAATTTTATCATTTAATTTTGAAACGGGAAGCCCCATCTCAGAGTAACACCAGATTCTTGTCTTCTTAAAATCATAAACCAAGCAAGCGAGCCCCATCTTCTGAACTTCAAATCCCGCGTTCTGTCTCACGAAGAGCTGGAACGTACGTTGTGTTTTTGTGCTGTTGAATGCCTTCTTAATATTGTGGCAGATGCTTAGCAGCCTGTAACAGCCAGACTCACAGGTAGGCGCCTGGGTGGTCTGAAGAGCAGCACGAGCCTTGCGACTGCCGATGACAGTCCGTGCTTGTTAGACTAGCACTATACACTGACCCCACACTCTGCCTTCTTGCTCTTGTTCTTCTTCCCGATGCCCGTGTATCTTATGGTGCATGTCGTGCAGTTAGAATTGTGGGTCTTCTTTTGCATAATGTTTGGTTTTTATCTTCTTTTTGGTATAAATGTTTTTGTGAAAGGTATTAAAAAGTTTCTCTTTTGTTCCCCGAATGTGTCCATTTTTTGTTCATCGTTCTGGGATAACTAGAGCCTCATGTTCATACTTTCCCGTGTGGCCTGGTTCTCTAAAGAGTAAATGTATACCCCTGTATTATTCAGTTTTCTAAAATCGAAGTAAGAGCATGAACCACGGCTTCAGTATGCGTATCTTTGCTACTATGAATTGTGCTTTTAATTGATTCTCAAGCATGACTTGATGGGAAAATACAATTCAGCGGTGGCGGCGTACAATTAAAACATCATGTAAATGACTTTATGACTACTAGCAAGATTACTTGAAGCATTTTTAAAATAGAAAGTAAGTGAGTGCATTTGGTCTGCCGTTCTCTTTCGGCCTTTATCACATTTAAAACCCGAAATCTATCTTCTAATACATATGTCCATTTCGGTTCATTATTCTTTGTTTAGGTGCAATTTATTGAAGTGTAAAGGCACGTATAGAAAAAAATTAAGTTCGATGTATTCTAGCTACTTTACTTCGCTAGTGCACTCCAATATACAAGGCTTATTGAGAAGTTGCCTAGTTGTTGTATAATTTTTTGTACGATTTTTGCCTTTATAGTTTTTCTTCTACTAGATATTCAAGAAATATTGAGACATGAAGAGATATTAACTCCACAAGAATTGTTAAAAATTGGCTCTAACTACGCAAATTAACTTTCATGTTGTCAGATCAAGTAAATCAAAAGTTAATTCGTTAATGGGATTTTAGCTGCCTAAATTAACTGTTGTTAATAACCAAGCTTTTGTCATGCCAGTCATCTATTAATTTTCTCCAAAGAATTCTCTTTTTCTTATGATGAAAATGGTAAATAACAATAACAATATGGTGAATGAGGATGAAGACGGTAAGTAAAATTCAAATTTGCGAACAATATTGAATATTGAAACCCTGGATGAAGTTGTATTCTTAAAATAATTACAAATAGGCAGGTACACATCTGTTTAAAATGTATTGATGAAAAATAAATAAGACCTTATGTGTTTTGCTGATAATTCTTAACATGTGCAAGTTTTTCCAAGGTTTTAATTCTTTTTCCCTCAAATTTAGCTACCGAGTTTCAGTAAAAATCTAAAATGAAATAAAAATCATTCCTCCCCCGGGCCAACAAAAATCCTCATTGAACTTGTACCAGAAGCGCCATCCAAAGTACGTAGTGCTTAATGCGTTTTATAATATGTGTAATCAACGCCTAAGTTCTGCAATGATGCTCATGTAAGTATTCTGAAGTGACTATCTCTGAATCAATAGATCAGTTTTAATACGAGCTAACACGGTCAGGTATATCATTTGGGTCTAACGAAAGCCATTCAGTGACCAAATTCAGTTCTTTTGAGAATCATATGCCTTTACTCTTGAATCTTCTAAAATAAATACTGCAATTTGGTCAGTGAAGAAAGGGTTTGCGCAATACTCATTGAGTCAGAGCAATCACAGGAATACTTCGCCTAGCCTGTCACTCTCGAGGAATACGCCTGCAAAAATTATTCACCTCGAGCTGACAATTTTGTACGTATAACTCAGCATGATTACGCAGAACTCGGGTCCACGAGACTGTCGGGCCAGCGCTTAACGAATAATCTGTCCCAAAAGCGTCAATTGAACATCAATTCAGCATTAAAGTTACGGTCAAATTGCTCTTAACAGTATACCTCAAGCTCCTTAGTTTTATTTTATGGAAAATCCGAGAGTACGTGTAACCAAGTAGAGTTCACACCTTTAACCAAGTCTTCTATTCATATGACAGGACGGTGATCCAGCGGAGCATCCTAAAACTGAAGCTATATTATATTATGTACTAGAGATGTAATAGCGCATGGCAGCAGCTGTAATCAGAGGTCACCAACGCATGCTAGCAATAAAACAAAACCCTTAAGCCAAGTTTCACCTTCAGGGTAAAGCTAGTCTTTGAACCCTCTTTGTGTGAATTAGCTCACCGAACAGCCGAATTGCAAGTCTTTTGGACAGAATTTTTTTTCCTTTCCTTTAACATGCTAATGTAAGTGTGCGATAATTCCCTATTATGGAGGTGTGTTAGCAGAAATACTAGAGAATTTGAGAGAAGCTTCTCATTGCCCGCTCTTATTCAAATGAAGGCACATTAGGAAGTGATTTTCATTGTTCCAAGGGCCACTTGAGCGAGCTCTTAGTAGGACCACCATGTAGCTCTTGCTGGAGACTTCAAGTGCTCTCGAGTTTAACTTCCTTTAAAGACCTTGTACGGAGATCGTGACTGACTTAGAAGCTTTGGTCACTTGGCAAGCACAGTAGTGCTCCAAATCCACGGGTGCAAACAGAGCTCTTGTTTAATTCTCTTCATTATGAGTAAACATTTCCTCACGAATTCTACATGTTGCTTGACTGTTAAATACAAGAAACATAACATCTACAGTACTGTTAATGAACGATTCTCAATTTTTCGTGCATCATAGTTCGTAAAATCTTTTAACTAATACTGATATAACTACACAAAATTCAGCTAGACCTTCTGCAAAATACTGTTCATATATTTAGCAATGTCTTTAGATTATTTTTTTGTTGATTAATGATTTCAATTTGAATGTCTTTATCTTACTTGTCATCAAATATTTATCCTTAAATTATTTCACGAGAAGCAAACTGTTCGCTTGTCGGTAACTGTGCTTGCACCAATGCCTTTTATCTTTCATCAAAAACTCTTCATTCATCAATAACCATGTTGCCATTTGAGCTATTCTGTGCTGGCGATTCATCGATTGCAACTACACGATGCTGATCTGAAGCTAGCAGGAAAGTACCAGTGTATAATCTAGACTATCAGCAAATATCTGCAACCCCTTCGACAGCGAAGCAATCCGTTTTTGCTCTGATATTCCAGCTCTTCTGAATGGATCTGCCCATCCATGAAATGACCTAGTGCCTCAAGAGCAGCCGAGTTTTTGCTATTCAGTTTCTGGTGCCTGCGTAAAAACAATCAGAACTTTACTACACATCATCACCAGAGAAAAGATACTGGATGCAAAAATATTTTAGTAGAGTAAACGAGAAATGAATTACATGCTTAGTCACCGTATTTTATGAAAAACACATGAAAACAAATTGTTTACGAGTTCACAACTCAAGGTAAACCTAATAATGTCTATTTATTCTGCTAGCTGATAAAATCTTTTGTGTAGTCCTTTTCGAGCTATCTTGAATATCCATATTTATAACCACTAATTTAAAATATCTCAAGGTGCGCCTGAATTTTTTTCAAAAATTATCTAAAATAACCTGTAGTTCACCCTTTGTCTGGTGATCAGCTACTAAACAGCCCCGGCCCTTGCCTATGCTTACTTATGATATTGATATGCATTTCTCAAAATTTTACTTTAGTATGGGCATATTCAATTTCAGTTGCTTTGGACCTTGGATCAGAAACTTTTTTTACACAGGAGCAGACATCACAAAGAGTCGTTGTTGAGAGGCTTGCCTCTCCATCCACTAATCGATGTTAAAGTTGCAGAAAATATCAGTTTGGCCGCTGCGATCGACATCGAGAGCAGTACAGTACATCAGGAGGGCCTCCTTAAACAAACACCCTCCCTAAATTGTCTTGAAAGTAATTGCTTGAGTCTGACATTAATTGCTTAGGGGTGGTGATCATCCACTTAACACGGGCTTCTTCCCTCAGCTCCTTTAGCTAATTTGCTCGTGATGAGGTGCACTACAACCAATTTTTGGCGTATGCAAACGTCTCTTAAATACTTACATGTATTATTATTCAAATGAGGATCTGACACGCTGGTTTTTGTTCAGATCCGTATCAGATGCATCAGTAAGTTTTCGATAACCAAGAAGCGTTTATCGGATACAGTAGTTTGGGCTACACTATGTTTATGGAGGAATTCAAGGCATGTTAACGGGCCTTTTATGCAAAAACTATGGAAAACAAGACGCGATCTTTACTTGTTTTGTGGCGGCTACTACAAATAATGTAGCTCCTGCCTTGAAATGGTGCATCAGCTAAATGAAACTACGATGACTAAACTGATCGTGAAAATTCTTTGTGTGCGTAGAAGGTAAAAAAATTCTATACGTTTTTGTTTGTTTGTATGATACCTATATATGATATCAGATTCTATTATCGATTTTTTATGATCGACCATTTTCAATCCAGCATACTGAACAGGTGCGTCTGTAATAAACCTGTTTTAAAAAGTTTGTTCTGGTCATTGTTTATCGAACAAACATTGTATTCCCAGCACATTGTCAACAACATTTTTTAACGACATACATCACCTGAGAGGAAAGATCACTTTAAAACATTTATGCATTGCTTTAGTTATTTGATCCTGCAACTATTTATGTTAAATTTAATTTCAAATTTTTAATCTTAGACCAAAAATGGTTAGACGATTTTATTCGCGTCCACTGGAAAACATAAAAATGAATCCAGGCATGAGAACTAGCCATAAGTTATGATTGAATTTTGTTTAACTCTTCCTTCAGGAGGAAGTTGCATCTTATTCTGAAAATGTTGTACCCAGCCGTCAAAAATGACGGCAGAGATTTTATGATAATCCCCGTGTCATCAAAAATGATGGCAAACACTGTTGGAAAGATATTAAATAAAATTACATATAAGAACGCAATGCAATATATTTAATTTTATATATATTGACAAAGGACAAACGTTTTAATTGAGTATTTCTTTAATGACAACATTCCTAGTGAAAACTAAGACACTTAGTATTTATTTTCCCGTATCAGTAATACCATCATAAGAATGATGGTATTACTGATACGGGAAAATAAAGACTCGGTTCGGGTTTTTGTGGGACATACGGTATAATAATACCCAACTTGTTGCTTGCTTGCTTGGTCCGTCTCTCTGTCACGCTCTTTAGGATTTAGATAGGAGGAAATTCGTCTACGAATAACAAGATGAGATACCATGAAATTTCATATCTAAATTACGATGGCAAATATAGTTTCTGCAGTATATATTCGAAAGTCAAAATACTGTATTAGAGCTTTTGATCCTGTCGTACATAAGCGATTTCGCATATTTTTCAGCTGAATTTTTTCGTAGCTGTTGAACTTCGCGCGGAGTAGAGGCCAAATATTCGAAGTACAGGCCCCTGGTTTAATAATACACAGTTTGTTGCTTGCTTGCTTGGTTCGTCTCTTTGTCACGCTCTTAAAGATTTAGATAGAAGAAAATTCGGTAGGGTATACATGCATTGTAAGCATTGTATTGTGGATACCACAAACACAGTCTTCAGTGTGGAAACTCCTTCACAAAGCCCGCGTCCGCTGGTAAATAAAATGAAATAATTCATTACAAAATAGTGAATTTTCACGTGTGGGTCTACTAGTGGAGGTATATTAGACCGACAATATAAAGAGAGCGCAATAATAAACTACTTTTTTAAAACAATTAAAATAATGAATTATATCATTACTCAGCATTACGCTGCTGGCGTAGTACTGCTACCGACATAAAGAGATATCGTACTTCTGGCTCACCCTGCACATATTCACATTATTGACCAGCCAATCCCAAAATAAGAACAGTTGTTTTTACATGAATCACAGTATTTCTAGCAAGAAATGTCGATTGTAATTAATATTGGATAAATTTCTGGCTTTGTAGTGAATTTCATCTTCGCACTGTATGTCGAACTCTATTTCATAAAAATGTAGGCGAACAAGATTTTCGATGTGGGAGTCTGTGGCCATTTGCGATCTACCATTAACTTTAAAACCTACATATATGTATATACAGCAAGAGAATTAAATTTTAACTCTGTGAAGAAAGCTTGCCAGTCATTCACTGTAAATTGAGTCGTTTTACGTATTGAAAGTTATAAGTATTTCTATTTTGATAGTCACCAACTAGAAACACAACATTATTTATAGTCTCCCATCAAACAAAATTGTACAATACGATGTGGAGGAGATACATCACCGATGTATTCCATTTAATACTCCATTTCAGACAATGAGAGACCACCACTGTTTCTAAAGAGCCTAACATATCGTGCGTCAATTGTTTTCTTGCATAGATATAATAGTAGATGTATATTTTTGATCATTTGTGATTTAGGAGCCGAGTTTAGCCAATTTAAGTGTCATTTTTAAGCAACCATCCATTTTCGAAAACATCATCTTATCATTCAAGTAATTAGTTTTTTTTAGATAATTAAACGATCTTTGTAAAACATTCATTGCATTATTGAACGTTCAAGTTTTCAAAGAAGTAATTTTTTTGTCCCCTTCTTGTGATGGTGAAGCGTTATGAAGCTGCTCACCTTGTAGCGCTATTATCCCTTCAGCTGTACACCACATTACCTTCAAGATCCATTTTTCCATCAACAGCCATTTATCTTAGTAATAGATCAGTATAGAGAGGTCTCAAACTATCGAAGTTTTACAGTCTTTCATATAGGTTAAGTGAGGATTTTAGAGCTTTAAGTAACTATTTCCTCAACTTAAAAATTGGTGCACAAAAATTAGACCCTATAGTTATTGTTTATGTACGAACTGCTAAACAGCCACGAGTAAAATAAGCGCAAAAACAACAACATTTTTCGGTCCATTATCTCAGTGTAGCTGCTCATACATATTAAACTTATTATACAGAATAAGACACTTCGCATCTATATTGCAGCATCATTTTTTGTTGATTTCCCGTAAGATTTAATACCCTAAATTGTACTACCCTATACGCAGCGAAAATAATCAAACTTTGCACAATTGAGGACTCGATCTCTTCATCATTCCGCTCTTCAAGAGCCGACCACTCCGCTTTGTTCGGAGGGCGGCTTTAAGACGTTCCAAATCTTCTGAGAAGATGGACAAGCAGTCCTAAATTTCTTGATTTCATACTTTCGGAAGAAATGACAAGTGAATGTTTTTGCTTTCTTTCGTTAAGCGCTAAACTGTTGTTGATGGCTCATGTGAAATGTTAAATAGTCTCGAAATAGTGAAGACTATAGTGGGAAGCAGGTTGGATTTTGAGCTCGAACATGATGAACGTCGAGGTGAGACGTGTAGTAATTGAACCAGTACTATGCTCAAACTCAACCACAGAAACAATGTGGTCATTTATTCTTACCGTGCTTCTGTACAGTCATAATGCATTCAGAAATTTAACTCAACAATTGAAAACGTCAAGAAACAATTGTTTACTACACTCAACCGTCATTCCACTCATTAATTCATCTTTTTTATTCCTGTTCAGAAAGATTAAAATTGTTTGGTATTCCTGACGAGTTCGATCAAAATCATACGTTTCGTGTCTCCAGTTTTGAAGCCTCGCTGTTTATCCTAAAAAAGATCACTCTAAGCCTCATCACGTTTTCTGTTTTTTTTTCGCCAGAACCGCCAAGTTTCACGAGTTTCCTCTGACGATCCTTTCGGAGTATTTCAAATGTGAGGACTGTAGCTGAATGTTTGAATATTAACACAAACCGGCCTAACTTTGATGGACTAAATCAATTTGATTCCCAATTATAGTATTATGGTGTTGTTCCCGTCCATTCTAGTCTATAATCCCCACCAAGAGGTTAAAGGAAGAGTCGTTACGATCGCAATTCATGATTTTGAATTGCATCTCATAAACGTAATTTCAAAGTCATTTCTCATATTCCCAGTGCCTGCACACAAATGGGCATCAATTTAAATTAATCGCACGTTTTGAAATCAGTGGCACCAACCATCGGTGTCAATAAATTAGGCAAGAGTTCTTTAATGGTTGCCGGAGTCAGATCGAGGCACTCGATAGCGATGCCCAGGGACTTCGATTAAACTTACCTTATGGTTCCTTAACACGAGCTCGACGTACCTCCACCGGCTGCCCTGTATGGTGAACTGTATGTGTGGACACCACAAGCATCATTTTGGCTGCAGTACAGAATACACCGTGTAAAATTATGTAACTGGTTTGTTTAGGTCCACAAATACCAAGCATTATAAAATATTGTTTTGTATGCTAAACTGTATATGCAGACACCACGATCATCAGTTTGGCTGCAGTACAGAATACACCGTGTAAAATTATTCAACTGGTTTGTATGGGTTAACAAATAACAAGCATTGTAAAATATTGTTCTGTATGCTGAACTGTTTGTGCGGACTCCACGAGCATCATTGTGACTGTGTTGCAGAATACACCGTGTAAATTTATTCTTTTGTTTGGCATGTGGTAATAATGAATACTATTCATTGAAAACTATTCAGAAAATTTTCGACGAATGGAAGGTTGTAAAAAAATTCAAGACAGTAAGAATTATTCAAAGTAAATGCATGATCCAAATTCAAGTATGAGTTAATTTACTCTTACATTCGAGTCACACACACACTATTGGTACACTAGATCATTTAGAATGCGAGATATTCTTAATGTAACTCAGTCACAAAACCAAAAATAAATAGAATAACAATGTAATTTTGCGTCACTTGCGTTGATTTTTTTAATGTACTAAATTTACTGAAAACAGAAAAACATTTAATTCGTTACGAAACAGCTTTTAAGATTTCACACGAATTTATGATTATATTTGTTGGAGATCAAGCCTTTCCCTAACGTTAGTTCAATGAAATGTTAACCATATTGATGCCAAATTCTCCCCAAACAATTTGATATCCCTCCAACCAGTTTTTAAGAGAGATAAAATTGTTCCATGCTATACACGACCCAACCGAAGCCTGACATGATTGATCATATTTCATCTCATGGTTGTGTGTTTTTGAGTGCCTCCTTTCACGCTTCACTTGTGCTTGTCATAAAACTGAGCATTTATTTCTGCGTTGAAAGAGCTTACACTTGACCATCAATGACTGGTGTAAGCACTTTCATTTGGTCTCGTTTAGTTCTTCATGACTCAAACAAACCAACTCACTTTGTAAGGTGTCCAGCGCTCGTATGGTGAGCTGGCCAATCCACTGCGTATTGCCCGACCAGCCATGGCTGAAGTAGGAGCAAAAACTGGTACGATTTAGGCGTTGAGCTGTCACTCTCTCAAATTTTGTTCCAATGCCCTTTGAAACTTATCTATGTAAATCACTCCTCGATTGCATGGGAACGTCTTAACGGGCGAAAAAACTTGCTGCATTAACGTATGCTTCATCTTTTGCATTCGAATTGCTGTGTCGGCAAGCCATCGGGACTTCAATGACTGATCAATTGTTGAGAGCAGTGCACTACTAGCGTTCAAGCGCAGTCCTTTTAGGCTTTCTGCGTTCCTGTGAGGCATAAAACGTACTATTTGCGCCATAAAACGCAATAGCATCAAGTTTTCGTTTCCTGAGGTCATGTGACCCATGTAGCTTACACTTCAGTTCCACAAATACAGCACTTTCAAATCTTCTGAAGTTAATAACCTAACAGCCTAAAACTTCCATATAGCGTACAGTATACTAGTTAAATAGACCGTCCCGAAAGAAAATTATAACCAAGGTTTCATATTTAAACCACATGGGAGACTTGAAACTACTGCTGGTCCTAGCACAGTTAGTATATTTAATAAAGAATTTTTATAGAATGGATATTCATGATTAAACAGATTCTCTTTTTCGTATTTATGCGAATGCACCACAGCACCTGAAGGTATATTCGGTGTCTTTCTTATCTCTAACTTTGAACACCTGTATTTTTTCGTAGCACGTGAGGCTCTTCCTGTAACTTTAGAGACGCTTTCAAAGCGAGTACAACGCTCATCTTTTCCAGAATCTAATCTGGTAACTTTAATTACGTAATCTGGTCACTTGAAATATGCAGTCTGGTCACTTCAAATACGTATTACTAGCAGCTCAATAGGTACAAAGAAATTACTACTATTTCCATTCGTGAATGAAATTTTTAGTTAAAATCCAGAAACTAACCTGTGACAAGTTGGTTCGGAACTGGAATTGTTCCTTCTATGGGGTTTTTGTGATGAGATTTATCTTCAAGTAGAAGGGATTGCAAACAAGTCATTTTACACCGGCTAAATTTATAAAAATGAGCTGTTTGTGTTCCATACTCGACATGTACTGTCCTTGGAACACAACATCTATTGTTATTTGGAAAAATATTTCCTTTGCTGTCCGACCTTTTTTCCGTGAACTTGGTATTAATTTAATGAACTTGACTGCAACTTGTTACTTTATAACGTGCGCGTCACAAATTTAACAATTTCATTCACTTTTTATTTGTACTGAGATATACAGTTAATATATTTTGAAGTTGAGCGTGCCTCTCGAAAGTTTTCAAGTGGATGAACCTAGTCATTATTGCTGTTTATTCGTTTTGGGGGGTTTTTCATTCACTAACATGATACAGAAGCAACAAAAATAGATTTATATACACTTAAAATGTAAAGATGCAGAATTAACAAGCAATGTAAATTACTCTTAAATTTTCTCCCTAGACTGACAGCAGTCATTTCCAGTAACTCATTAAATTCGTTCCTTAATAGAAGCTGTTCTAATTTCTTTACGATGTATCTAAAATTTCAAGACATTTTACGAAATACGGGATTAGCATACCGTGTATTAAATTATGCTTTACCGATTCACTAGGATGTTTTAGTTAGAAACTTTCGATATAACACTAAACTATCTGAAATTTTTTCGATTGTCTCTATGCGAAACAAAAGTTAAAAGAGAAGAGACTTAAACGCCAGCGAAGGAACCCTATTTTTTCATAATAAAAGAGATAGTTAAAGTTCCCCTTACATGGCAATCAATGACCGAAGCTAATCGACCTTCGATCATAGGCCGGTCTCTTGCTCAATCGAGACCTTAAAATGTTTACTGTTTTTCATCGTAGAAACATGAGCGCAACCCATCTGTGAGTTGGAGCTCATTTGCATACTGTTTTAGATTCTCTAGTTTGTATATTTTCATTATTAGACTGTAATGAGAGCGGCTGTAAAACAGTATGATAGGTTACGCGCAGCAACCAACCATTTGCAGAGATAAATTTCCTTCAAGTTCTGTTAGAGCAGCAGCAATGAGATGGGGCGACCGATATCAAACTTCGGACTCGAATTAAAGTAAAGTTAGATCAATAAGCACCTCGTATTTCTCGCTCTATTGAACACGCCATTAATAATGCATTCATTACCATGCCGGGATGAGTACGTTCCAGTGTTCTTCTAGTCCAGTTTCATATCCCGAATCTAGATAGTCTTCGCTCGAGATCCAAATCTTCAGCAAAATCTATGCTCTACAGAATGTGATAGTTCCTGGGTCTTGTTCTTATCTTCAATGGTGAAAGTAAGTAGGTGTTATGAAGTCTTATTCGGTGCATTCTCAATCTCTTACTCGTATTTCATTTCTAAATAAGTCACACTCAATTCATGATTTAATTACGATATCAGGTCTCGTTAATTATGTAATTTTTTTCTGCAGGGCAGAAGTTTTAGAATCTATAATGAATAATAATGAATAACATTCATTGAAAATATCTTGGGCCTCAGCGTGCGAAAAATTGAATTCAGAAGTGTAAGTCACATACAAACAGCATCCGTAGTTTTTGTAGTTTTCTTCTACTAGGGTTTCTTCAGTCATATTCACGAACATTCTGTACGTAATATTGATGCATTGCTATTCTGTTGCAAGTTAAACATTATTATCAAACATAAGAAAACCAAACGTTAATTATATGTATGCATATGTTTCGCGTATGTATAACATTTCATGCGCCCAACACACTATGTACAATATCATGCATCTTTTACATTTATAGTTTACTGTTGTCCACCATTGCAGGCAGCGAGTCACAGGTCTCATTAATAGCATTGCTGGCAGTGAGTGACAGGTCTCATTAATACCATTGCTATCAGGATTTCATGATGTTACCCTAGATGAGCTTTTCGACAAAAACGATAACGAACAAACCAGAAATAGGGGCTAAAAACTAATAGTAAGGAATTTGAAAACTTCCCAGGCTCTAAAGTTCTCTCCAGTCAAAATTTCTAGAACCTGGAACCGGCTGCCGGAAAATATTGTTTCTGCTGGTACTGCGAAGAGTCAAAAATTGTCTCGATAAATATTGGACAAGGAATCGCCCAGTACTATCCTTAAGTACTACTATACGATCCATCTTAACTCTTGGAACCTATGGATGATTGCGGTGCATGTACGTGACTGAAATGTCTATGCCTGATTAAGGTACGTGTACGTGACTGAAATATCTGTACGTGACTGAAATGCATATGTGTGATTAATGCCTTTACTTTAGACGGCATGGAGCTGGAGTAACAACCTAAGACTGAACCAAACGGCTCATTTCTATTGCCTCATTCTATTTTATGCTATTCTGGTCTGTCACTGGTTTTATTATCATTACCATGGTTATTCAAAGTTACAAGTACTCAGAACCCTTTTTAAAATTCCAAAAAGGCTTCATTGTGGCACTTTACTTGGCTAAACAGACGTTTAAGATAATATTCTAAATGAAAATAAGTCCTATTTAACATTCTAGACTAAATCTAACTCATTTCCCGTCATAAGTTCACAGTTTTTTAGAAGTTTTGTCTGTGTATCTGGTAATTTTCAGAAATCGTGGATGGCCAAAGTCCTGACAGCGGGATGCTACTTATGACCCTACGGTGTCCACCGTGTCGTTCTATCTCTTTGAATGATCCAACTATTCTAATAGTTAACTTTGAATAGTCTTAATAGTACTAATAACAGCTGTCCAACTATGCATCTATGGTCTAAGGCATAATAAAATTATTATTTGGAACCAACGAATGCAGAGCAGAAAGAAGGAGTAGCAATGTCTTTCATAACTTTCTATATCCCTTATTGTGTCTAGACTAACTCTTCCAACAGAAAGGTATGAGTTCAAATACAAAAATAAATTTATGCTTTTATTTTGCACCTTAAATTTACTTTCTATCAATAAATACCTGATTTAGGGGGCCATATATATCTGATTATTTCATTTGAACAAGTTATAAAACGTCGTATTCTTGAAGAAACTAAGAAAAACTAGACTCTTTTACTTCAATAATTCTATTAATTTAAATAACTATAAGCATTTTTCCAACAGGTTGAAACCGTACTGCTCATTTTTCTGATCCGCTAAAAAATTGTCTACAACATGACGAGAAAATTGAAGTAGAGAACAGACTACTCGATCCCCCTTAGAGATGCTCCTATTTACACAACTTACGCTCTTATTAGATGGCACAATTTGATCGCTTTGCATTCCTATGTTGAGCAGAAAATGAAAGCTCTCACAAGGCGATGTTTGTTAAGCAGCAACTGCGAACTGTTTATAGAGCTCGTCGAATTAGGAAGAAACGTTTTCGATGAGCCAAGGTGCCTAGTGGATGCTATCAGGTTCCTGCGAATGGTTTGTGTACCTTGAGATTGCATTTCGGTGTGCTCAAGCCTAACCGTGGACTGCAATTTTCGATGGCTGTGGTTTTATCTATTTGAATAATGGAATCCTCGTTAGTGTGAACAATTCAACGAAATGTATGTTTTTGCGCCAGAAATTTGACCGTTTAATGGAATAATTCACCGAAAATTAGCCCTGTTGCTCAGAGTAATTGGAAGCAAGATTCTAAGACATGTTTGTCCGGCACCTAAGGAGTCGAAGAAGTCTAGGTTGCCCTGGATCATCCTCGCATTGCGTACGCTTATATTATAAAACCTTCATGAGTACAAAGCTAATACAATATACACTTAAAGTGAATTTGCATAGTATCATGGAATATCATATTTTTAGTTGCTTCCTGCAGCAATCATACGCTGAAAATAAAGGCTTAAAATTCTGTGTCAATAATCAGTTATCAGGGACACAATATCAGTTGTTTCTAAAATACGTAATTTACATTTTGAACTAAACACTAATTAAGCAGATTTCTTATGTGATTTGAAGGTAAGAATACAACTATGAGATAATTAAATGTTTTCCAATTTATATGGGCCAGGAATGTTAATACTTAGTTATTAATGAAGAGATTTAGAGAACTCATAGATTTTTTTCCCTCAAACAACCTTTTTCGAAACCGCTCTCTTTCCTCGATATGTTTCTCAGCAACAGCGTGCGTTGTTGTTGATTTTAAACCAGAGATAATCTATTCGATCGGAAAAAGTTACTCGAATGAAATACTACTGAAAAATTTGAATTTAGAGCCTTGATTTCAAACGGACCCACAAAATTGGCATACGGATGCTTAATATGGAGCAACAACTACAGATCTGAAGCAATAGATCACGCAAACTTACGATACGATCATGCAGGCAGATAGAGGAGATCTGAGCTGTACGCTCAGCGAGCACTCCGAGTTCTGGACATCAATTTTTCAGAACTAAAAGAAGCGCCGCATCTGCCCCCAGCTCCAAACGACCATAAAACAGGTGGGGCAGTGGGTGAAATATATGGCACCCCGACCCGGGCGTTCTTTGTAATCCTAATTGCTCGATATAGCGCGTCAATAACAAGCAATAAAATGGTTGCGATGTGGATAAAGCGCCCGCATAAACAACTTTGCTTCGAAATCATCTTTTCACGTTTATTCATGGTGCCTATTTTTCATCGTGAGTAGGGTTCGCCACATGTTAGACCCATGTAATGTGAGAGGGAAGAATGCAATGTCTTGTCCTTCGAACCGAAAAAATGTCTTGTTCAGGAACTCCTGATATTTATTATTCCGAGTTGCCTTCATTGAACTTTGATCCCAAGTGAGCAGGTCAATAGCTTTGGCTCCCAATTTTATTCCTGTTATCCATCGGGCTAATAAAACTTAATTTCAAACATGAAAATTTTAAAGTTTTCCTGGCAAGAAATTTAAAATTACCAGGCCACCACCAGTTCTAGAGAGAATAATTGATTTGAACAATAATAATAATCATTCTCTAAGTCAAATTGGCAGTCCCACTTAAAGAGGTGTGATGAAATTATTTTGATGTTGCGATATAGAAATCGTCATAGGCAATGTCTTTTTTCAGTAAATCTAAGACTCACTGTTATTTAATGTATTAACAATCAAATATTTCGGTCTGAGCATTTTCTTCTTTCTCTACTTTTCAAGTTAAAAAACTTCAACAAAACTAGACCAACCTGCGTTGCTACACATGCAATTGTCTTCCTTAACCAAGCAAAAACGTAGGAACTTCAACCGTAAATCTTCACGATCAGATACGAATCCGTTCTTCAAATCTACATCCTTCCAGTAGAGAGATAAGCCGAAGCTGAAAGACTGTAGTTAACTTTCGAGCAAGATCTAAAATGGGCTCCAACTGATGGTGTGTAACAGCTCATGTATGTTAGGGCAAACCTATTAAACTATTAATTAAGTGAATTCCTGAGTTAGAACACATCTTGGTGTTCATTAGGGACTTTATAGTAATGTTTATACCCGTAAAGTCGATTTTAATTGATTTGAAGAAAACTTTGTACAGCGAACTTCGTTAAAAACGCGTGGGTCTGCTGCAAAGTTTGTCTAATTTTAAATGTTTCACAGTAGTAAGCTTGACTGGGACTGATTATAGCATTGCTAGACTATCTCTGCAAGGAAATGTATTATTTTCCACTCGCCAGGTTCTTCATTAGGTGTGAGGCGGGGTTAAAGAGGTTCAAAGTTAATACTCTGAAGATTTTTTATCATCTCCTTCAAGTAAAATGAATTTCCGGAATACCAGATTCGCCATTGTAAATAAGTTTACATCAAGCCCCTGGTAGTTAAATGATGGCACCAAGATTGCTTATAAATAAGTATAAATTTGAGCTTCTTAAATTTAATTCAGGAGTCCACAAAGCGTCGTTCTTATATTTTATATATGTAGTCTTCTAGAAAAATAGAGACGGTGACTGAAATTCCGCCTAACCAACGAATCCTTATAAAAGTTAACTGAATCACTATGTCTTTCGACATTCACACAAAACTATACAGCAACATTTGATGTGAATAATTGTTATAATTATTTTGTAGAATTTTGACCCGTCGCAACCGAAAAATTTAACTAGCAAATACAGTCATAAGAATTCTAGCCTCTAAAAAATATCTCAAGGGTAGGCCTGTTGATTTGTCTCACAAACATCAAAGAAAAGACACTTTTTTTAGATCAAATTTATCGGCAAGAAACAAGAAGTGTAAATGCTGAGTCATGTATCAAAAGCAGGAAACTTCGTGCGGCAAAATACTTCAAAGCTTGTATCTATTTCGTTAGTGCTTTGGACGCCTGTGATTAAATATATATTTGAATGAAAGGAAAATAATAACACGTACGTAGTAAAGTCATTCAACTCTTTGATCTATGACTAACACAACACAGTTAACATTTTAATCAATTGGGGGCTAAATCCAATATGTAAATTTTTTAGCTAATTTTCAATTTCTCAAAAAAATTCCGTCACATAATCATGAATATAAGATTTGAAGCAACTAGAAACGTCTCAGAACATTATGAACCAAATGAAATTGCTACAAAGATGGAACTAACTTTCTGCATACGATTTGAAACTTATCTCAGAATAAACAGTGCATTGTGTTGGGTTTTCAGAGAACAAGGTGCTCCTAAAAAGCGTCCTGCTCCATCAGTCATGAATTTGAGCACAATCCAACAATGTGTTCCCGAGCAATAAGCAAAGTGTATTGTCAATTAAGGAGTCGTATGCTGAACTTTGAACAAAAAAGATTCGGCGAACAGCTTAAAACCATTCCTTGTTTTCGCGCTTTGCTTCTGCACACAGAAGATCAAAGTCTTACAGACCACACGAGGTTTTGATGCTGGAACAGAGCAGTTTTATGAAACCTCAATTGCGCGTTGCCTCTACCTGTTTTATTGAGTCGAGTTTCGGTGACTTTCAACTATTCTAAGTATTTTCAATATTGTCCACCAGATGTCAGTGAATTGATCTGGATCACAATGTTCAACTCAACTGTTCTCATTAGTACATGAAAGATTTTATGTATTTGCAAGAAAGTCCAGGACATCGAATTAAACATTTTCCTTAACATTTTTAAAAAATTCAGGTGAACCATCTGAAATTAGTTTAGGGTAAACTTATGATTTCATGTCGTTGGTCAGCACAAACGACCACAATGAACAGGAAAATGCTGAGGAGATGGAAAAAGAATTTATGTACATCTTTCTGCAGCCAAGAAGACATATAGAACTATTCTTCGATGCCAGCGCGGACACGCGTTATAAGCAGACCTCGGTGACCTTTCCTAACCGAGGCTCAACAACAAGTCAAGGAATAAAAGAAATTCTAGGGGCCGTATAGCAGCGTCTTCTCACCTCGAGCGACGGTCTTCAGTCACGCCTGATAAGCAGGGCCAGGGTGGTGACCTTCCCTTGACTAGCAGGGCACATGACGTAGCGGGGAACCTGCCACTGCAACACTAGTTTTATTGGCACTGCAACACTGGTGTTATTGGCACTGCAACACTGGTGTTATTGGCACTGCAGCACTGGTGTTACTGGCACTGCAACACTGGTATTATTGGCACTGCAACACTGGTGTTACTGGCACTGCAACACTGGTGTTACTGGCACTGCAACACTGGTGTTACTGGCACTGTAACACTGGTGTTACTGGCACTGCAACACTCTGGTGTTATTGGCTGAATTGAAGCTACAACATCAATATTCAGAGTCTACAAATCGCTCATCTGCACTGTTTATCATAGACGGTCCATTAAAAAATCATCTGAAGATAGGAAATGTCGGTGACCAAACAATTTTAAACTACTCTTGATGTAAAGTACCCAATTACATTTAAGACGTTTGAACTAGAAATACTATGTTTTAATCAAGTCTATAATAATTGAAATGTCAAATGACATCAACATTAATGTATTTGTAACGTACTGTTTAGCCATCTGTCACCGGTCGTTTGAGCTGCCGCCTCGTGAGCATCTTTTCTTCTTTTGTCCTGTGATCATAATTCTTTTCTTTACTTCTCTCCTCACAAGTATATAAGTTACATGGACGCAGGTTGAACAGAGCCACTGTTGGAAATCACTTTTAATAACACATAACCAAGCCATCTGACTTTGCTGGAACAAATATTTTCCAGTAATATCAAGATTAATATACTTTTAATTCAAAAAATTCAACTAAGTGTGACTTTTACCAGGCGTCGATAAAATTAAAGCGACGAATGAGACGTATATTTATATTTTTGAGAATTTTCTCTTGCTCAGTAAAACCATGCACACATTTCAATCATATAGTTATTTTTGAAGTTGACTATTTAATCTGAATTTGTACACGATCTTAGGAAGAGTGAATACCTTGAAAGACACAAGTGCTTTGTTAAATTTCTTTTCCTCCCGTTATTCATAAGAAATACGCACGTTTCAAATCAATGTCTAGTTGTCGACTTGAGAAAACCCTTTTATGCATTGTCGGCTTTCATCTGCATCCTGTTAGCTAAAATAGAGATGATTATTCTTTGTTTAACACGATGATGAAAGACGTCTCGTAAAGACCGATAAGGTGCGCTCTTTCAACTCCGAGCTAATTTCAATTAGAAACCATGGCAAAGTTGCTCAAAAAGCTGGAGGACCTCGCTACGATCCATCTGGAGCTGATGCGCGACATGCTCTTTTGTTCTAAAACATCGTCGGTGCTGACAAATTTCCTTTGAGCTTGCTCAGCCCTACGTCCAAATTTAACTGCGTTAACAATGATGGATCGAGATAAGAATTAATAAGCCCAGCACAAATAAAGCGTAAGTAGATGCCATCACAATGAAGAGGAGGCGAGGGCGGGGCCGGCCTGTAGAGCAAGTGTTGTGGTGCAGCAACATGCCTCCTCCTATTCAAGCAGCTCACGACCAAGTGTACTAGATGCGAGCTCAGTCTTCATGAGGTGAGATTTTTTAGGTGATTGCCAAGCTGCACTCACGATAATAATCAAACAAGAGGTGCAATTCGAGTGAGTACACAAGGATTGGATTATTAATACTGAAGCATGATAGCAGAATTTGTATTTTTTGTGAACAGGACAAAACACATTAAGCTTTTCAGAGAAAGGTTTTTGTACATCAAACGTGAATTAAAATTCATACAGTTTATTTGCATCAGAAAACTTGAAGTTGCAGGCCCTCAAAAATTAAATGCAATCCCTAATTATTATCTATTATCAATTATCAATTATCTCCCTAAAGCAGTCCTGCACATCTTTTACGCAATGACTTATACAGCTTACTATATTTATATCGATCACAGGGCATTTATCAGTTAATTCTCTGCAATCTGCCTTGCCCTGTAATCTTTGTGAGTTAATACACCGTAAGGGGTATTTTTCAGGATTGTAAAGCATTAGTTAACACGTACGAAAGGAAAAATTGCATCCGTGTCAGATTTATAACCTTATGACAAACCATTGTGATTGAAATGCTGCATTTAGAAAGTGATATTCATTAAGAGCATTGAGCGACCAAATCAAAAAACTGTTACTTTTTGGGAATATAACTTAATACTAGTAGTTAAGAGGCATGCAAGTAGTAAAAGTAATGCAAAAGAGTAATCTTGAAAATATTTCCTTTCAACGTTGCAATCCTTTGGCTCAGTTATCACAAATAATCTAGTTGTAAAAAAGAAACGATCAACATGTGCATCAATGAACAATAAAACATTATTACAGAGTAAAATATATATGAAAGGTAGCCAAAAAAAATGGTTATCGGTTAACTACTCCAAACAAGTATGCACTCGGTATATGGTCAAGAGGTGACTTCAATCTATGAATGGACAGGTATTTTGTGTTGCAGAATTCATAATTACCTCGTTCGAGACTCTAAAAAATGAAATTTCTTCACACCGTTTAATTGGTCACAGGATTTGATAGAGCAGGGCTGCAGTATGCTGGAATAGAAAGAGGAGAACCATGCAACTGACTCGTCCGGGGGCTGTGATCATGATACTCAATACTCAGTAGTTCTCACGTCAAGTGATCCATGGGTGGAACTCGCGTAATGTGGGTTTAGTTTAATTGCACAGTATTTAGTTGCATTGCGGGTGCAATGCACACAAATGAATTTAAAAGTGCAGGAAGATTGTACGCCAATAGATGGAGCAGTTCTGAAACTGAAAAAAGCCTGAGGGTGTGCATGGTTTCCACGTATAATCTCGCAAGTATAATTTCAATGTTCTATGTATGGTTTCATAATATAATTTAATTCCAATAATTGGAGGTCTAAATGCTATTCCTAAAAAGGTACTAATTCATCAAAAATCTTACAATTGAGGCAGAAACTCGTAATTGTAAAAACGTTTCAGATAAAATATTAATGAAAGAATGTGAATATCTCATGTAGGTCAGAATAGAATAAACTTTATACGAGCGAAATGCAAGAATACTACTTAATTCAATGTTTTTAAGAAAGATGCTGAGCTAGCAGAAGTTTCAAAAAAGGATCTCGTGCCTAGGGTTTATCTGTCGAATCTTAACGCATGACACACTAATAAATCCGTGTATGATGAAAAGATCTACAGATGTTCAATATAATTAGCACGTTAATAAATTCTGACTTATTGATGAGTTATTGTTGTTAAATCATAATATTTGGCATGCCAATGAACCCCATTATGGTGAAAAAACCTACAAATAATTAACCCTACTACCACAAGCATTAAGGTATAACGGCAATGTGAAGAAGAAAACCTTCATGCCGAATATTTAGCACATAATCAAACATCGTAGTTGTGAATCGTAACAATTTTAACATATGAATAAATTTCTGCATTTTAACATGGATTGCAGGTTAATATACATAATTTTTCACATACCAAAAAAATATTTTTTCACGTATATATATCCGAAACGCTGCAAACATGAAATGTTCTGAACCTAACTGTTCAGACTAATCAAATAAAATTATTCCTGCTTATTTCGTTAACAGTCTGGGTCATATTCCAAATTTGTCAAGAGGTGTTTCAGTATTTAATCATAAATTTGAGTTTACTACTTATCCCTACTCAAAATTTACAACTTAGTATTTTGATGTCGTTGTATGACTGAACTTTATCGAAAGAAAATAAAGAAAAACAGTTTATTATACAAACTGATTATCAAGTCGGCATGTCTACATTTTTTCAAAATTACAGAGTTTATATCTAGACGTACATGTGTAATGTTTTATTCAGGTTGCGACATACATGTTCGAAAAAATGGAGACAACTATGTTTAAATTATCAGGCGGAAAAAACATGGAACATTAAATCATCCAGCAATTATTTTCCTAATTATTATCTTAAAACAAACCCCGAGATAATTTGTAAGAAGTTTGAATGTAAAGAAGAATTTTTATACTTCAATTTACGACTAAAAGATTTGCTAGTCATCCATCACTTCTTAATTGAGCTTTCAGAGTCTCCGAGATGAAGGAAACTTGTGGCCACAGATATTTAACGCTAGATAAATAATTAATTCTGCGCTCTCATACTCATTGACTTAAGCGACGAGCTTGCAAGAGTGAAACCCTCGTGATTAATTCTTTTACCCTGATTAAAAGTCAGTGGCGTTTTCACCTTTTTGGCAAAGATTACGCATACAGTTTGTTCCCAGAAAACTGCATTTAGTAAGCGGCTTTTTTTACTGCGCCAGCGCAGTGAATGTGATAAGAAGGCCTAAGCACTTAAATAAAATGAAGGATCAATGTAAGAGATCCATCATCCTCGTGTGTAGGAACAAGGCATTGAATCTCCACACTAGCTGCTATCGATACCTCCACTTGGATCATCAGTCATAGCTCGGAACATCACCACAAGTCGCTGAAGGCTCACCTCGATAACGATGAGAGCTTCAGTGTTAACACTAAAAACCTAATTCCCGACACCCAGCTTCGTGTTGAGCTAATGATATCCCGGTGTAGCTGCGGAAATTTTTCGATGTATTTTTTTTAATCAAGAAAAAACGTAGCACTTTCAAGAAGCAATGCTCAATCATGCTCGAGTGCAGTCTGTAATATTTCGTTCCAGGAAATGTAATCGTGCTCAAGATCGTAGGTGAGTGGCATTAAATAGTGGTTGGCCGGCTGCAACAAGGCTTTGTTTTGACAACTAGGCCTTTTAGACCTTGTTCACAGCGAACATGACGAACACTGCACCGAAAATCTATTCAGAAAAAGAGACGTCTAATATTTACATGTACAGCAAGATTGATGATCTACAAATAATTACACTGCTCTGCGTCTTTGTCAAAAAAATTATAAGTTTCACTGCATGATGCTCATTTTCGCGCAATAAGCAGAATGCTAGTAATTGTGGCGCTTTCAGAAGTTTTTTGCCCATTTTCTGCACATGGAACTCCGAAAAGAACCACTGATCAAACACCTGTCATTTATGTTTTAAACCATCAGTCAGGCAAGCATAGTCATTGAGTAGAAACTCCCACGAATTAACCCATTTGTCAGACTACAATCATCTCGACGATTGGAATTTCAAAATTCCCAACTAAATTTTAACCGTTTCGTTTCAACACTTTTTCGAGCCTGGTATTTTTGTGCCGTGAATGAAAAATGGAATGTCAATCGAATTGTGAATATTAATCGCAAAGTACTCTGTCAATGCTCAATTTTGCAGTAAATTAATTGGCTGTGATCACAGTTTTGTCACGAGTTGATCACCTTATTTCAATCCTTCAATTTCTAATCGATCGGTGGTCTCAGTGTATATTAAGAGTAATAAATTTGCTCTCGTTGCTGCTTTAACGCTGATAGATCAGTTGTTGTTTATCATTTCGAAAGCAATCAAACAACTTTTATCTGAAGTTTTGCAAGTATTTGATCAAATTTTGTTTATTGTTTTGACAGTAATACATCAGCTTTTGTTAATTGTTTCGGCAGTAATACATCAGCTTTTGTTAATTGTTTCGGCAGTAATACATCAGGTTTCGCTAATTGATTGACAGTAATAGATCTGTTTTCGTTCATTGTTTGGGGAATAAAAGCTCGGCTTTCGTTTGTCAGTAGGCAGTAGTAAATCAGGTTTAGTTAATGTTTGTGAATCAACATGGTATTATACATTGGCTGTGTTATTCTTTTGTGCAGTAATAGATCAGGTTTTTATACTGTCTGAATAACACTAATACTAGATGGGGTTTGGTTAATTATGTTTCAGTCCTGTGAGAGCTTCCGCCGATCGTAAAATAGTTATCAATGAGTTTTCGTTTGGTGTCAGAAATTCCCCGTCTCGCGAACTTATTTGGAAAAAGGAGATGTAAAATTGTTCATGCGCTCTATTTTCTCTGAGTACCTTCTAAAAATGCCTTTTTTAAATAAAAACTAGATAGGCCTCTATAAATATAAAGGCATACCCTTTATATATATATATATATATATATATATATATATATATATATATATATATATATATATAAATATATATATTTATACATATATATGTATATACATATATATTGGATGCTCAACATGCTGGTTTTAAAGAATATCAACGCACCATCGTTTAAGGGTCGTTAAAAATGAATAAATCTACAATCTTTACAATAAAAAGCCCAAAACTTCTCATATAGACTTGATGATGAACGCGTCTTTGAAGTGAGTTAACCTTATCTCAATCTTGAGGCTGTCGATGCTCATCCCAGATTACTGAGAGTCCAGGACTATACATACAGGCCGTTCCACTCGCACACGACGATTAGCATCTCTGGATAATACGAGCGGAATGTCATTACACCTTATGGAGTAGCACCTGCTGCTTATAAGCTTATGTGCATTAAATGTCATTTAGATAGCGCTCTGATTACCGACTGGATTTCTCTTGAAAGATGGCCCTGCAGGACCAGCCGATAGACATCACTCGAAGCTTGCTGGGTTCCCATTAATTATTCAGCAGAGTGATGACTTGCAAAGACGAACGTGCCCCGCTGTGGACTCAAACACCATTAGCTCGAGAGAACGTGCCGTCCACGCTCACTCTTCAACGTAAAAATGATCTCGAAATTATGCAGATGATCTTTGGACCTTCAATGTAAAGAGTGAAGACAGGTCAATCATAGAAGCTCTTGAGACCCCACTGAATCACTAAGTTAGCTCTTGAATTGGACACTCGACAGCTAAAGGTTCTTTTTTTTAGATTATAAAATCGTTCAAAAAATAATTCTCGATTGGAAGGGAAGCACTCGAGTTTTAACGCTAATGCTATTCCTGTGTTATCCTACGCACCTGAACGCGTGTTTGATTAAAAAACAAGAGAGAATTAACGAGCGAACTCATCAAGTAACACGATATTACTGAAATAATCCGAGCAAAGCAGGGGCATGAAAACTAAGAGACCACAGACATGCAGTATTCATACATTCGTTTAGCTATGTATCTGGATAGATCAGTTTGAGGAGAGAAACGTAAAAATTATCTGGAGTAATATTTATTGGAAGGAATCCGCAGAGAGACATCCCCCAACACCAGCTCCCACTTGCAAATCACATACCAATCCTTGTGTTGTCATGGAGATGAGGAAACGGCGTTCAAATCAAAAATTAACGAATCTGACCTCGTAAACCACGAAGCAAAATGAGAACTAATCTGGAAATGCATACTTTATATTCATATATGTACATGCCCAGTTTAAATGTAAAGGAAAGAGCTTTCAAGTTTATGGAAGCTCAATCTAAAAGAGGCATCAGTTACAATCAGCTAATCCATTAGGAAAGTAAGGCTGGCCACGCTATAATGCCTATCTTAGAACTGCCATCTCTGCTCCCCTTTATAGCTCTTAAATCCTCGGCCTCGGGCGAGAACTACAGTAATTGCTTCTCTCCAGTGCGTCTGGAATAGGCTGGAAGCTTTCTGGAGTAGTGGGGAGTGCAAACATGGACTCTGCAGTATGACTGAAGGTCTTTCCACTGATCTTTTCCGCAAATGAAATTTACCGGCGTCCTCCTTTCTTTTGCAAAGCAAATGGTCATTGACGCACCGAAATAGTTAGTCACTTTTTAGCGAGCATTGTGAAAAAATTCGAAGTGACGATATTTTGAGGGTTTTCACTTTGAACAACAGTTTCAATAGCTTGAAAAAATGAGTAACAGTTAGGGATTATTAACGTCTTACGGAAATTTTCAATCTAGACAGGAATGAGCTAAAATAAGAGTATAAAAAGTAATAATAGAAATAATATTACAATAAAATTATATAATAATGATAATAAATATTATTGTTATTATTATTTCCAAACATAATATACATATTTTTAATTCCATAATAATAATTTGAAAGTATGATACTGCAATGTCCATAATAGTAAAGGAAGAGCAATTGAAGAAAAACTTTCTTCAAACTACATTTTTAAGTAGATCATGAACTGAAAAATAAATTTCTACGACAGCATGTTTTTGCAAATTACTCATTTAGAGGACAGTTAAAAATTATTGTGTGTGGACAAGATTCAGAGATTGTAATGTTCCCATTACTAGAAACCACTTAGTTAAACAGTAGTTCGTCCAAATATTAATAAAAATTGAGCTTCCTAGTCTAATAGATTTTCCTATCCACGTACGAGTAAAAATTTATAGGCCTTATAATAACATAAAAATACATCTGCATCAATAGCCTATGATAAATAAGATCCAACATTAAAATAGATTGCACGCGCTTAGATGACTGGGCAACTGTTTTAGGCGTTTGCTTTCTTGTAGCTTTCAAATTTCCTTAACGTAAAAAAATCGATTGCAAACATCAACACGAACGACCTAACTGCTTTAGGCCTCTTTTTCTCTCAATAAATTTTACAGGTTTTTAGCACACGTAGTCAAGTGTTAAACTAAAGGAAAAATATATCTGAACTACCCCACTTCGTATCAGCGGATAAGCATTTATTCTGTGACAAGACGGGTACACACACATCCATGTTAGCTGCCAAGTCGTGAGACACTTCACGCAATTCGTGACTTTTGCAACCAGCCATGAAAATTAACATTTTACTTTAAGGCTAGAGAGGAGCTCTATGCATTTGGTGGGATACTGCGAACGGACCAAGTTCACATTCAGTTTGGAGGAATTCTAATGTTCGTCACCTGTCATTACACAAGTCGCACCGTGTTCGAAATTCGAAGGGAAAAGTGTACAACTAAGTTGGAAAGCTTTCAGGCCTTAAAGCTGTCTAATATAAGCGCAGACGCATTGTTGTCCTACGTGTGGGAAGAAACATTTTAGAAAAAATCAACCGCTTTAGATATTGGAGTCCTACTAGGTTGATGGACGCAAAGCTTCAAAGTAGTAAGCACGTTGCCGGACGCATGAGCAGACATACCACCCGTCGCGTAGCGAGTGTGCTTAGTGGGAGCGTATGGCTCGTATTCCCGAGCAGATTTTATCTGTAACTCGGCAATTTATTGTGGTGGACGCTGAAAGCTTGTTTGGCCAATGGTGCATGTTGAGGGTCTCAAGTTTCTGACCACATCAAGTCGTCGATAGAAAAGGCTACACTGTAGAGCGTCATCTGATATGCTTGTACCTTCGGGACAGATCGATGTGAGTTAGATCGAGGCAGAGGAGCTTTAGCTGCGTCGTCACCCTGAGTCCAGCTACATTTATGCCGCTTCGAATTTGCGGAACCTGCCGGTTAGGAATTTCGATCGTTTGATCTGAGATCTGTGAGTTGTTATCAGAGGGTGAAGTGCAAACCGAGGGATTGTTATCGCTGTTAGACTTGAGATTAGGAATTGGCCATCGGGACGTCTCCTGGAACCGAGTTCAAACGGGTTTCGGATTCTTGATTCGGAACAGTTAATGCATACTGTTGGCCCCCTCTCCAAGAGAGATACATTGCCCATCAATTGCAGATTGACGCTAAAGATCAGTTGGTGGAGGCTAATTCACTTGACGCGTCAAGTAAGTTAGAAATAGCTATAAAACATGAACAATAATGTAATCACTAGATCCAGGTATATACAGATGTAAGAAATTTTTGATTATTGCACTCCATACCCTAAAATTAGAAGATCATTCATATTTTTCATAAACAATAATACGAGAACAATTACTTTGAATTGCACAATGACCGTTAAGAAATAAACTTGATATCTCTTTTTACACTGAAGCAAATAATATTGAAATAAATTGTTAAATTACCCAATTTATGGCTCATTGTTTCCATAATCACAAATTTGAAAGCTGAAACTCTATCAGATGCTCAACGGAATTTATCCTCTTGAACAGTAAGTAAAATAAAAAAACTTCATGAATCGAGTAAAGAAGATTAATTCTCCAATAGAATCAGTGCAGGGGGCTTTTGCAAAAAAAGTAAATGTGAGCTTAAAAAATTATGATTTCAAAGTTGGCAGTGTGGTTTAATACTCCCTAAGCATGTACATATTTCAGCAGACACAGGGTAAGATATAGCGCGCTATACACATTCAGAGACTACATAGAAAAGCACCAAGTACCGAAGCAGAATGAGGTCACCTATGAATTTCACTTCCCTTTTCACGTACATCCAAATTCGAAAAAATAAAAATCTTTGAGTGTCCCGTTCAAAATGAGGTCTCATGTAGCTTTCATCATCATATTTTGAGAGTAGCGCATGTTGGTGCTTACTCGTTTGGAAGTATATTTTTCGTAAATTTTAGAGAATGCAGCAGTATGTTCCACATTTTGGAGTCAGGTACTTGAATTTAAAGCTTTCAAGTACGACAGAAGTCAAAAATGGCCTAATCAATGGTGAATTCACGAAGGAACTTACAAAATTGATTCATCTTTCGTGGAACGATTGCGTCCACTATTTTTAGACACACTGGGGTACTATCAAATTATGAAATTATTCATGTATATCAATTGTCATGTACAATCATTTAGACATCGTTGCAATGATTTACATTTATTTTTAAGAATGTTTTCATATCATTTTGCACTTTACTTCCAGATTCAATGCATTATTTGTAACATTCAAACTCTGATATCTAACTTGTCATAAATATTGCAGACACTCATTCCATAAACAAGAAGAAAATTAATGAGCCTGTGCCTAGAACAGAAATTTCCAGCCTTAAAAAAATTGTCACCGAGTTAGAAAATCTCAATGACTTTCAAGACGTTCAGCTCAAGTAAATAAATCAGGAATCCATTGACGAGAATAAATTAGAAATTTATTTTGTAATCAATTGTAATCAATATTTTAGAAATCAATTTAATCATGAATCAATTGACGGGAATAAATCAGGAATTAATTGACATTAATAAATAAGTTATTAATTTACATGAATAAATCAGGAATTACTTAACGTGAACAAATCAGAAATCAATATAAGAGAATTCAGCATTATTCATGCTTGATTATAATTTTTATTCCGATACATGAAATCAAATTTCTAAAATTTTGTAAATCGTTAAAATTTTCATAACTATTCTCACAAAATATCTTACTATATATTATAAGTACCGACCTTGAAGTGTGAAATTTAGCATTTTCAAAGTACTTTAGCGTTTTTTATTCATTTCATTACAAAAATTTCCACAGAATTCAAATAGTAATTTCTTCCTCAATGTTATCTCAACCCGAAACTTGCTGCATTTACCGGTCATCGATATGAAGACTATCAGGTTTTTAATCCATTTCATGAAAAAATTAAAAACATTTGTGCGTTTTTTTTGCACATATTCGCAACAGTTCTTGCAGTGCACGAGTGTCTCATTCCTTTTCGCAAAGCATTTCTGTAGAAACTTTGTTCTAATTTTAGAATTTAATCCACACCTTATTCACGAGCCACTGCACTCACTTGAAGAAGTTAATTGGCTTCCGTGTATGAATATGCTGATCACAAATAGCTTCGAAAATTTAACTTTTACTTTTGCCAACACATTAAGCATTAATTATTACAACTACCAATGGCAAGTTAAGCTCGAGAAAGTACGGCTAAAGTTGTTTTATAACTCTGCTATCAACACGGAGTCAACGCTTTCATTCATGACGCATAAACATATCTTTGTTACCAGTGTTGCTTCAACGCTTAACACGTTGACTCCGAAGTGGTACGTATGTGGGCCACTTAAGTTAGGTTCTGTAAATTTTAGAGCCTTCTAGTAATAATATGTACAAAGTGAAGATTTACACCGGCCAGGCAATCGGAGGCAACGTGTCAAGTTTACAAATAGCAAAGAAATACAGCTTAATTATTCATCCTTCCTACCTTAGAAGTTCACTCACACGAGGATTGAAATCATCAAATCCTTGGATTTAAGAACCGAGTAAGGTCAGAGATACCTCCTCGATGTTGGACAGTTAAGAACGCTCATGAAGACCACGGACATTCTTGTCACGCTCTTGCCGGTGTCAGCTGAATTTACTGAGACTTTATTAAGCTCTATGTACGGTACACATTGACGAGTCCTCCAAGGCAGGGAGCATAGTTCATAAAATTTTCGACAACAGCACAAACCTTTTTGTCGCCACAGTAGTCGAGTGGTGTGTATCCCGCGTGTGATGCAAGAACACCGGGGTTCAATCCCTGTAGTCGCTTTCTTTTGCTTCCGCCTGATCATCAGCAAACGAGAAATAAAATATCCAGCATGCTGCGACGCTGGACGCCCGGAGCAAGACTAGACTTTCATCAAACTCATCGAAGCGCCCCTAGAAGTATCTACTTCCAGTTACAGTACAGGGGACTGAAATAGTTGCATAGAGCATCATTACTCTTAAGTAATGATGCATTAAGAACTAAAAATCAAATGCATACTGTATACCTGATTGGAAATAAAGCTTCTCTAAGTTTCTTTGCAAAGTTGCGGGGCGTAAAACGAGTTCCGCGAACCATAGAATTAATATGCACAAATAATACTTCAAGCCTTTTGTAGACACAAATTGGTAGGATATTCAAATTTTACAAATTGCAAAGAAAGATTTTTACTTTACATTAAAAGATTTGTTAAGATGCCTAATACATGGAAACAGTCAAACTAATGGCCATGTCAGTTCTAAAAATTAATAGTAAAAGGCAGGTAATCTCAAAAATATCTCACTGGCATAGTCTGATCAACTTCATACTCAGAAATGTGTTGTGTGTAGTGACGCAAATTAAAGCAAGATTTTACAAACACAGAAAATTCGTGCACTGACAACTGATGCTAAGGTGAGTAAAATAACGCGTTAAGTACAATTAAAACCAAATCATAAGAATTACTTCGTTTATACGTAGATTACATGGAAACACAACTATTATTAATAGTGAGATGCCTTCATTATACATATATTAAATAATAGTCTTACGAACGTAGACGGAACAAAAGTATTTCAACGAACAACTGTGTACTATGAAAATAAGTACAAAAAATAGAGACATGTACGGCAGCGATGACATTCTACTAATGAAATCGTTCCCTTTATGCATAGGCAGCATGGAAAATTAAGAGACAGAAAAACATTCAGACAGGAAAAAATGACAAACGAGTCGAAACGAAAAAGGGAAAGACTATGCAGAAATTGAGACGGGGACCAAAATACAGAGGCATCTAAAATAAGAAACTAACACCATAACAGAAAGCTTACTCCACTGACACAGGAGTAGGTAGCTAAAACTTAAGCAAAGAGCGTCAGATTTATAAAGTAAGCTCGTGATCACACGAGCAGCGTCGCAGCTCTACCCGCACTCGGAGACATCAATCGTAAAAAAATCCCTCAAGAATTACAGCGCTCCTAGCGCCCGAAATGTACGTTAGAACCAACGTTGACATATTCTCTGGACGACTTAGCGAACGAAATCACTGGAACAAGCAACAATAATCCAATACAGATAATTGAAAGCATTTAAAAAAATACAACCAGACGACCCTCAAATATGAATTAACTTTAATGGGATAAGAAATATCCTTTTTACGAAAATAATGCTAATAACCTGCTTAGAAGCTATGACTTAAAATATAATACTGTTTATCCTGATAACTAAACGAGAAGTGCAGTATAACTCACCTGAGTAGACCAGAAAAATAACATGCACGAAAGAACAATGAAGTACACAGTACACTATAAATACTTCACTTATTCAACCACACCTGAAAAAAGTTTACCACATTACAATATAGCTAAATAAAACGAAGCATGCCACTAAAATAAATCTCTTTCTTTGGAAAAAGCACTGGTCACAAAACTTAATGATACATAATACTCATAATAAAGATCATTAGTTGATAAGGCAGTTCAATATCATAAAGAGACTAGCTTGAGATTTGAGACAAAAAACGCATATTCATTACGAAATTCAACTTATTCCGTTGTTTCTCTAACTCTTAACATTTCGTTACAAAAATAACGAGACAACTATTTCTTCACAAAAATATTGTTATTAAAAAATAGTAATTTCTTCATATGTTAACGTCATATTCCTACTGACACGTCATCTGGAATGAAAAGGACGTCAGGAAGTGGGGATCACATGAATCACAATGATCAATACACCAACAAAAACGTAAGCTAAAACCTCCGCGGGCAAACCTGGTCCAGATGTAAGGGGACTGAAGAATGACTTCAAATACAGACACCACAACACGACTCAGTTCATCATTTAAATTTAACAAACCAATATCTCCTAATCCCTATTAATTATCAATGATTAGCGTAATAACCATGTGACCTTAGCACTGAACCTTTCATGCGCTGTAAAACTGCACTGAAAAAACACTAAGTTACGTCGAAAATACAGACACCTTTTATTTAAAAATGGATTGATCTATAATTTAACCATCTTTAAATTAGTATTTAAAATAGTTTACCCCAGGTTATTTTAAAAACTCCATTCACTAATGATGAAAGACCGGTTCCATTATGCATCAGCTAAAAATAGTGAAAACTCGTGTGGTCGTAGAGGCACGGAATGAAAGATAAAAACCTTTGAAAATGGGCACCCTAAAAATTTTATCTCTGTGAAACGTTGGTAGTTAACGGACGGAGTTGCGGAACTTGGAGCCACGGTTGAGACTGACGGTGATGTTGCGGCTCAGTTGATCGAACTCGACGAGGTGGCGCTGGTATCTTGGGTCTTCCTGCAAGAGGTCCACACTACGGGAGGCGCGGTGGTGGGCATCAGCAGCAGGGTGGACGACATGAGACGCAGCAGGGTCCACTCTGCGTGGGGTGTAGAAGCTGCTGAACTGATGCCTGTGAACGGGCCGCCCTGGATACTCAGGCGGGTCCCTACATGGTAGATTTGGGGGGTTGACGTTAACAATGGAAGATATATAAGCTGGTCCTTTAAAAAGGTTGGAAGACACACAATTAGCCAGTTCTTTATAAATAATAGAAGATATTCAAGATCGACGTATCTTCTACATATATAACCGACTATGTATCTCCATCTCTCTGTATCTATGTGTGTCCGTCCCATTACTTCCTATCTATTACTGAAGAAAAATTATTGAACTGAAATCAGAACGTGTATGCATGTATTACAAGCATTGTATTGTGGATACCAAAGGCACCGGATCACTATAAAACACGCCACTTGTTCCGTTATTAATTTTCTTCTCTTACACGACCATGTTATCGATAGGTAAGATACAAGATGAAAATTCTGTATATATTCAAGAAAAATATTCTGATTCTGATGGTACCACGGGTAAAACTGAAAAATGCATTTTATTTCATAGTTCATTAATTTCATCACTTTTAAACCAAGAAATTACAACGGGTACTATCTGGGCTATGTTATCATTAGATAAGATACAGAATGGTAGTTCTGTATATATTAATAAAAAATATTCATTCAAAATACAACAATTCATCATAAATCTTTAATATGTTCATCTTTATGATAATTTCAAATTAGTCGAATCTAAATCGTGAAATTTCCACGCGAACTGGCTAGTAAATAAAATAAAATGTTGTTAGGAGCAGAGGGTTTTCAATAAATAACGACTTTCAAACAACAGAATATCTGTTCCAGAAGGAGATGAAATAGGGAGCACAATCTTTGTGGATGAACTTTTTTTTACATATATGTGATGAACTGATACCTTCAAAATGAAAATCAAACTTCTTCTTAAACGGTAGTTCTCAGTAAGCCGACCTAGAAAAACAATGAACGCTGTCACTCGAAAGAACT